>PVJS01003267.1:6766-77051 GCA_004027185.1 Glis glis
CCATTTTCTTGCAAATGCTGTTATTTTGTTCTTCTTTATTGCTGAGTAGAATTCCATTGTGTGTATTTCCCATAATTTTGTGATTCATTCATCTGTTGATGGACATCTAGGTTGGTTCCATAATTTGGCCACTGTGAATTGTGCTGCTATGAACATGGGTATGCATATATTACTGTTGTTTTCTAGTTTCAATCCCTTTAGAAGTTTTAAATTACTAATTTTTATCACTGTTACTATTCTAAATCTATTAATGTTGACATTCATTCATATAAGCAGATATACATACTTGGTTGTCTACTTTTAACTGAATATTTATCGTATCGAAACTTTTTTTCTAAAGTTTATGAAAATATAAAGCATAAGTGAAATCTGTATTAATTTTGGTTCAAGGCTCCAGCCACAATAAACAGAGCATAAAAAATCTTTTGTTATAGACATGAGAGCCTAATTATTCCTGCTAAAATTTTTAGTAATTTTCACCCTAACATTTCAGATCTGGTACATGATTATAAATCACAATTACTCATTATTATTAACCTTAAAAAATAGCACAAGAGCAGCATTTTCAAGTTCTCTTTAAAATTGATATGCTACTACTACTTTGACCAGAGTCAATCACTAATTTTTATGCACATTTTTCATTCATTCACTTCATGTATAGTTATGTTCCAGAAATGATGGCAGTATACTATTTTATTCACCTTAATTGTTGTGCATAAATTCTCCCTGATTATTGAATCTGATTTTTATAAAGTATTATCTCTGACTCAACATTTTTCATTCTTTTCTGTGTCATTCATCTCTCTTTGAAACTCCTCTTTATATCTGTAATCATCATGAAATCAGTAGCATCTGTGACTCTCTGGGAAGTGATGAGAACAATGAAATAATTTAGGTTAGGTCACCTTTATATGAAACTCTGCATTGAAATGCATTAGTGCTTATCCTAATGAAGCATTCGTTGAGTGTTATATTTAATTATGTCACACAGAGCATGTCACAGAATATAATGAACTCACTATCATTGACATGCTGGAAGAAAAGTGCCAAAGATTGAATCCCAGACTGTCAAACAATGGGCAGAGTTCTGGAAAAAGCTAGTTTCCTGCTGGAAATTTTCTTTAAATCCTGGGAAAATGCACTTGAGAATGTATGAGTATATGAACATAGACTCTTCCATGGATCAAGGGCTAAATCCAGCAGCAGGTGTCCAAGAGACTTGAAAGGCCCAGATGGTAAGTAGCTATCCAGCACCAAGCTGAGAGCATGCCAAATGAAGTGTAGATTCAGTTAAGCCCACTGTTGGATGAACTAGCATAACACACTTGAAGGACCTACATGTGTGGAGGTTGCCTGTATAAAGAGAGGCTGATACTGACTGCAATTGGTAATTATTGTTGCAGCTCAAATTATAGATAAAATAAAGGGGTAAGAATAAATAAGAATTCCCTATGCGAAAAATTTTGTACTTCAATATATAATTTTTAGAGAAGAATTTCACCTAAGTGGGTACAATCTACAAATTGAACCAAAGGAAGAGCAGTATTTAATATAAAAGACAGGAGGTTTGCTGTTGAGGTGAAGACAAATTGGAACAAGATGGAAACTGGGTTTTGAGCTGTCAAATAATTTCAACATGGTTTGTTTTTCCACAAACATTTAAATTTTTAAAAAGAAATTATAAATTATTTAAATTTATCATCATAAAATATCATTATTATTATTGGTTCTTGGCCTTTTGACTAGTTTAGTATGTTTTGTCAGTTTAATTCGGATACATCTCCATCTGAGGATTTTTGAAGCAGGCAGATGGAATAGGAGCTTGCTCTATCCATTTCACACGTTGACCTGGTATGGCGCTACCTCCTGGAGGCATTAAAAACAATTTTTAAAAATTACATCATTATTAAACTAAAAAAATTGTCACATAGTATTTCATTGATTCAAGGGGTCTTCTTCTGTTTATTTGTTTTACATGTTGTAATATACCAGCCATTGTGTAGACAGCAGTTAAGGTGCCCACATGGTGTCAAAAAGGATCAATTTCTTCAAGACAATCCATTCATTATGATTAGTTCCACCCCTGGAATAAGGCACATTGGTTAAGATGGGAAAATTAACATTACTTCCAAATATCAACTGAAGTCTGGACAGGTGCTCCCAGCCTCAGAGCGACTGGTCTGTCCACACCCTCATGGTACAGTAGACCTTAGGACAGCAATGTCAAGGTGTAGGGTTGCCACTAACAGCACCTCATGTTTTATGAGTTCTTGTTTTTATCATTCTCTGTTCTTGTTTTTATCATTTCCATTCTCAAATTCCTCATTCTGAATTTGATTTTGATCCCTACTTCCTGTCTCTGGGATTGGCGTTTGGTCACCTGGCCCTCTGTATTAATGGATAATCCCCCCTTCTCACTTCTCCCTCTAGGATGATGTCCTCCTATCCTCAGGAAATTATTTGAGAAGAGTCATTTGTGCCATACGTGAGACATAGTTATTTCATTGGGAATCATTTCATTCTCCAGCATTTCTATAGTAATTCTTCTGTGTTACCTCAGAATGCTATAGAGGGAGTAAACTGAAGTAAGTAAGGAGGACCTGGCACAGTAGCAGATGCCTATAATCCCAGTATTTGGGAGGCTGAGACAGGAGGAACTCAGGTTCGAGGCCAGCCTCATCAAATTAGCAAGACTCTTTCAATATAATAAATAAAATAGGGCTGGGGGTGTAGTTATAGGTTGGAAGTACAATACACCTGGATTCAATCCCCAGTATCACACAAAATAAATAAAATAAACTGAATTAAATTATTTGAGTAGGTGACTTTATTAGGTATGGTGTCCTTACTGACATGTAGACAATGGTTTAATTTTGTGACTGAAAAGAAGTCTTAATAAATTCTGTTGTTTGTTGTCATTGTTACTCTAAATATTTATTAGATTGTTAGATTAAAATAATACTTATTTTGGCTCAGAAACCAGTTCAAATTAATTAAAATATATACTCTCTAAAAATCATACCAGGCAAAAGTATAAAAAATTTACACCAGATGTGCCATGATTTATTTCTTAAATTGTGTTGATTTAGACCTGCCATTTTTGCTTCTCCTCACATCAGATTATTGGAGGTTTAGAGAGATTTTGATTGCCAATCAAAACAGTTCCATAAGTCACCAGATGTTCATGCATTACTACATACCAGGACGAGGATAGTGATTATTTTTCTTGGATTTGGAAATGGGTGGTAGAAAACATACAACATTTTTTTACCTCATCTAAAGAAATCAAAAGGTTCTAATGTTTGTAGTGCAGGGCTTGGTATGTGTTGGCATTTAGTTCAAATATGATATGAAGAAAAACATTATGTCAGAACTAAATGTGGGCTTGTCAATTTCTACCTTACAATGCATTTCTAAATGGAGAAATGCTCACTGCTTCGGGAAAAGCTACCTTTCATTGGTTAGTGCATCCTTTTATAATTTATCCCCAAAGAAACCAAACTGACAAAAACCACTGAGCTAGAACTGGCAGCTTGTCAGTTCCCACCACTCCACAAGAAAAGAGCAAACAGACACAGCTCATCAGGGGCCATGCAGCTCCAGTGATCAATTATCATATCGCTTTATTTCAAAATATTTTCTAAAATCATCTGAATATGCACTAATATGCTACACATTAAGAAGAAAAAACACTCTTTAGTATCTATCAATTTACTCCATCAACGTGTCATTTTGATGTCTGGAAGAGGGAAGAACAAATTTTAAATTATGATTACTTTTCCCTAAGCCTTTCAGTAGAAAAGATAAGTGTAATTATTGAAGTAAAACTTATTTGGGCGACTTTTCAAAAGTTATTACTTCTGTATTATGTTTTCATATTCTTCTGCTTTGTGAATCTTAAATTCTCATTAAGAATTTCAGACAGACTCCAGATATATCTGATGGCACTTATATTAAGAAAGAGTGGCCATTAATTACATTTCAGAAAAACTAAGCCTTTTAATTTACAAATACCAGTAACCAAAGTCTAATAATTTACTTCAATTTAAAGAGGAAATAAATAGGCCTTTCTCAGCAGCTACATCTCTCCCCGTTCATTACTGTTTTTATGATGGGATTAATAGCTATACTCTTCAGGCTTAGCTCTGAAACAGGTGGTTTTAATGATTTAGATAAAAAGTACTTGCATGCATACAGTTGATGGATGAGATCATTAGATTAATCCAAATAATTATTATTTTTAAATAGTATATTAGGAATCAGTCAATTTTAATTGATTTTTCACTGTATTTACCATATACATTCTATTAATTAAAATTTAGGTCTTTCTTTTTTTAATACAACATGATATATATTTTTATCAGTCAGTTCACAGCGACAGCTTGAGTTCTTGACAGATCAATGAGGATGGATGGAGATCAGTGCCTTATATCCCATTTGCATGACGAAAGAACATTATATGCCACAGTGAACAAATGATAGATCAATTTCCCAAAATGCATACTTGTTTTTACACAGAATTAAGGGGATGCTCTTCAATGGTGTATTGAAAAAACTATTTAGTATCCTAAGATAAATACCCAATAAGCTCTACAAAGCAAATGATCTTATAGGGAAAATAAAGATATAAATTACTCCATTTTATTCTTTATCCAACAAAAATTATAAGTATATAAAATGCATACAGGTAAAATATATTTTAAGATTACACAGGTCACTTTAAGTTATATTTTTCAAAAATTCAATCTTATTACTAGTCCATACCATTTATTTCATGATATATTTTATTTATTATGCTTAACATCATGATTATGCCAAGGTGAAAATCCTTTATTATACTTTTAAAATGATATCAACAATATTATTTTATTACATATCTGTTTTTTACTCCGAAATCTGCATCTGAAATTATATTTCGAACTTGCCTATGTTTAAAATTAGAAATCTCACCTATATAACCCAAGGAGTCATAAATTTAATATGATTGAAATGAAAGTTTCTTGCACAAACTAATCTCCATAGCTTATTTTCCCAGGTATTATCATTGACATCTTCACTGGTCCACCATACAGGTTCCCATCATGAAATCATCTTAAATCTCCTCTTATCTTCATTTCCTAATGTCCTTCATAAATTCATCTGAAAGATTCTTTTTATAAAATTTTTTTCAGTTTCACTCATCCCTCTTATTCTTCTATCAAAATTATTCCATAAAAACACCATGTTGGGTGGGGTCAAGGTAGCTTGGTGACTAGGCAAAGGGATAAGTCAATGACTTTGGGAGGACTAGGGAAATGGCTAGTTATCAAAGATGGGGCTTGAGAAGAATTTGGATGGGAAAAAGAAGACAAAATAAATTAGGGGAAATGTGCTTTTCTCATTCTGTTAAAGACAACACAGATGGCTATAAACATTTATTCAGAAAATAAAGCCCATGGGGAAAAATAACCCTAGCATTGTGAAGTGGAGCGCTATCCTTCAGCAGTGACATTCTGACTGTCACTCTTGGTGTTGGTGCAGTTTTGCTCCTCTGTTTGTCAAGAATGAATGAAATGCTGCTGGCACTAGCTAACTCCATGCAGCAAAGTAGACAAGATGTCAACAGTATCTGCAGTAGCCCACAAAGTCACTACACACCTATATACACCACTGAATTGATCTGATTCAGGAAACACATGAGTGGAAATTTCATGAAGTGCCCAAAGACTGAGAAGTTTTATTTTCTTCTAAAACAAACAGGCCATTGCTCAAAACAATTCAAGATTTTACTATTAATAAAGGCACTTCAAAAACTCTAAAAAAAAGCCACAAGGTTAGGAGGATTATATAATGAGTAAATCTTTTGGAGACACAAGATTGATGTGTTCAAAATAAACTTTTGCATATCCATGTTTATAGCTGCACAGTTCACAATAGTCAAATCATGGAACCGGCCTAGATGTCTATCAACAGATGAATACATTATGAAATTATGGGATATACATACAATGGAATTCTACTGAGCCATAAGGAAGAATAAAATTATAGATCTAGAGAAGATTATGCTAAGTGAGATTAACCAGTCATAGATAGTGAAAGGTCACATGTTTTCTCTCATATGTGGAAGCTAGAGAGAAATTGGGATACAAGAGGGACTTTAGATAAAGGAAGAGAAACCCCAGTAAAGTTATGGAGGGGGTCCAGAGAAAGGATATTTGATGAAGGAAATACTTCCACTGATGCTATGCACATATACGAAATTATCAATGCCAATTTCCACATCATGTACTGCGAAGGGGAGGGAGTGGGATGGAAGCCAGGAGGAAGCTTACCATCTGGTGTGTGTGTGTATGTCCCTATCACTCCGAACTTCATTATGATGTGAGACTACAATGCACAAATAAAAGTATATTAAAATTACCTTTCTTCAGTAAATGAGATATATGGCATTTACTCACCAATGAAACGGCAACAATCCATCAACACTTGAAAAAAGACCCATAAAAAAGACCCTTTTAGAAAAGGATCATACAAATTGAGGATTATTTAGCAATGACTAGGAAAAACACAATTTTTATGTAGTTTATATTAAACTGTGCTGCCATAAAAATAACTCACCATATTTGAAATGTTAAATAAAAATGGAATTAGTTTGCTTATAATCAGAAGACTGGCCCACTGAGAAGTATTAGAAATGGTTCAGTGAGAGAGGCATCTGAATGAACTTTGTATCATGGAAGAATCATTCTGTACTGCCCCAAGAGCTTTAACATATCTATCTCTATCTCTATCTATCTATCTATCTATCTCTCTATCATCTATCATTTATCATCTATCATCTATCTATCTGTATGTATATATGTATATACACATATATACATATAATTTTATAGAGAGACATTATGTATATATATCTACATATATATGGATATGTGTTTGTATATATCCCTTAGCTTACTTGATTTAAACTGGATTTTCAAGAGAGTTTCAGGACACTCAAAGTGGCTAGCTTGGGGTTTTTGCACAACAAAACAGTGGATTTACAAAGAGTATTCGAAGACAAAAATATGAATGTATAAGCATTTTTTAAGCTTTGTTTGAATCATGCTCACATACATTGTACAGAAAAAGTCCAGAGTCAATGTGGGCATATAGTACCCAGCAGCATGTATATGAGGAGGTATTATTCATTGAGACCCACCAAAATAATAGTCTACAGAGATCTAAGCAGGTAGATGGGAAATATCACAGAAATAGTTATCCAGATAACGGGTGCCCACATGTCAAGTTATAATTTAATGTAATGTTAAATTATATACTAGTTAGAAAGATACTAAGAAATGTGGGAAGTCTTAAATAGACAGAGGACAAAAAGGAAACATAAAATCTGAGCATTACTAACAAAATTGAAAACTTAGTTCATAACCTTCAATTATTGAAGTACATAATCTAAGCTAAATTTCTCCAAATATTCCTGATGTCTATACTGGGGAAATACCTATAATTCTAGATTTGGTTTTCTCTCCCTCCCTTCTTTCCTTCCTTCCTTCCTTCCTTGCTTCCTTCCTTCCTTCCTTCCTTCCTTCCTTCTTCTTTTTTTTCTTTTTCATCTTTTTTATTGCTTCCTTTCTCAAATTGCCATCATGATAGATTCATCCCTAATAACAGAGCTGTTCTCAAATCATAAACTTACATTGACAGAAACGCTAATGCACATTCAGATTGAGGAAAGCTGACATGGTCTCTCTAGAGGCAGAGGAACAGGCTGAGTACCCATGGCAACCTGCTTCAAGGCAGTGGAATAGCCGTGGTATCAAGGGGTAAGAGAGCAGCTGTTGAATGCTGCACATTTAGCACAACTAATCAAACCAAGGTCAGCAGCTGGGATGAGCTGTGAAGTGGAAAGATAAACTCCAGTGACAGGTCCTGAAAATATTGTCCACAGACACAAGAAATGACTGCATTTGTGTTTAGGTATCTCAGAAAGGGCACCGTAAAGTTCAGTGACGTTTGCGACCATGGACAGTTAAACTGTCCTAATGAGCAGCTTCGAAAATGAAATATAATAGATAGGAAAGATGTATTGTCTGACAGATAAGTATGGCTTAAATCCAAAGTCCTTGCTGACTAGAGATTCTGATATTTTCCTTGGATGGATTTATTGAGCTATATTTTGTGCCATTTCATTTCTAAAACTATACAAGTTATTTTAGATAGCTTTCTGGGAGAACACTGTATATCCCAAACTCTGGTTTAAATATTAAGTTTATTTCATATTTAATGATAAATAATGATATATATGTATATAAACAGATATATATGATGTTTAATGTGTGTGTATATGTCGAATTTTAGACAATTAAAATTTCCTACCTTAATTACAGTTTTATTACTTTTAAAAAGAATTATTGTTTTTCCCTAAGACCATTAGTAGTTCTATTTTTTTCTTCCTATTCTTCAACAATCTGCGATAAGCTATAGGCATACAAAGTGGCAGAATGTCTTCAAGATAGCCATTTGAAGGTCTCAGATAAATTCATACAAATATACATAATATTATAGACTAAACATAAAATTTAAAAGGTCTTTATAGTAAGTCCTCCAAGAATTGAAGTGGAAATCATTTTATGCCAAATATGTTTGAAAAATGAAATTTAAAAGAAGTAAGAAATTGGATGGAGGAGAGGATTTAGCACACCCAGGAGGAGGGTCTGAAGTCAACACAGATTTGTAGACAGATTGATTTGGGCTTCAATTAAGTTAGTTGATACCATCTTCAAGTCTCCATACATAATTCTGAAAGTATTTAAATATTCAGTCCAGATATATACATGCGCTTTCATATGTATCAGTTGGTCCCTTTCCTTTGTCCTGTCTTTAGATGCCTACTTTTTCTACTTTTAATTTTATATAAATAATAACAATTTATATATGTCTCACTTAAGCAGTGTATTTTTTCTGTTTGAGCATTTTTCTACTTAGTGCATTCCTCATTTTTCCTCAAAACCATTCCTCAATGAAAAGGAAATAGGCTGATCACCTCTTCACCCAGGTGATTGGGTCTGAGGTCATTAATATCCGTACCTAATCTCCATATACCAATGCTGAGTACATAAGGATCAAATCCAATCGAATAATTTGGACGCTTAAAGATGGTTTGTGCTCTTATGTAACCAAAGTACGAACATGTAGATTAATTCATGGTAAGGCAGAACACATATGTTATTATTTAATCAATTGTAAGAGAAAATGCGAGTAAATAACACTTAACATGAGAATGTATGTGAGGAACCTTAGGCAGATGCTCCTGGAGCCCTGCTGAGGAGCATCCCTGAGGTCCAGCAGGTATGGCAGCCCACCTGCTGTGCAACTGTCACCCCCTGCCGTGTGATTTCTGCTTGAGGCTGGGCTCCTGCTACAAGCTCTATCTCAAGCACAACATGAGATTCTATGCTTTGCTGCCTCTGGTACCTCAACAAGGCTAAAACGTCTTTGTTTCCATCTCCAATGTTACTGACCTTAGGCATTTAAAAAAATCATATAGGAAAGTCCGTTTTACTCTTTTGGCATTATTGGAAAATTCCAGCTGATCACACTTATTTAATATGGTGAAATATTTTATTTCAGTTGTTTTTTTATCCTATGGAACACATGTACTTCTTGAATATATAATTTTTCCCAGATCCATAATTATAAATAATGTATCATCGTAGCAGTTCAGCATAGTAACTAGATGAGCCCCCAATATGCTACAGGCTTTATTTTGGTAATGGGAGGAATAAACTCCTGTTGAAGGGAGAGGGACTTTGTCCACCAGGACACAGAGTCTGAGACAGACCCGTCAGGCCACACGACGGTGTTGACAGAGCCCACTGGCAGCCGGAGCCTGACACTCAGCCCTGCAGATCCTCAGGGTGCACATCATCTAGAGGCCACAATGAGGGATGGAGATGAGAAGTGAAAGTTATAGCAGGAATAATATCAACTGAAGCAGTCACAATAGTATAATAAAGGGAGACTGAACACCATCCAATTCACTTCCAATTTTTTCCAAAGCAGGTTTTACACAGGAAAAGGTGAATCAATTTGAGAAAGAAGATTCATGGTGTATATATTGCATAGAGAAGAGTGTTTCACTTAAAACTAGATACCCCCTTGCTTTTAATGGTGTGAAATGCCATATATTAAATAACAGAGAATTATAAAGCTGAGAAATAAAAAAGTCATGGCACATTTGGGGGGTGGGAATTAATATGACTAGTTTGTGAACAGATTTGAGTAAAATACTTATTTGCACATTATGAAACATTCAGAAATAAAATTGAATCTTCTGCCCTGGCAGTTTCTTTGAAAGGAGGCTTATGAATCCTCATGTTAAAGGTTTACTATGGTAATGCTTTGAATATGAACACATTAAACTTATTCCAAGCTATAATTTCACTTCTGTAAAACAGAACTGTTTTAGATTCTCATCTTTGCACTCCTTCACATCATATTTATTCAATGTGTTTCATCTATTCTTTCCTTTTATTCTTTTGCTCAGTTTAGTTAATATATGCTAGTCATATATTAACTAATATATAATATATAGCATATATAATATATATATATATATTAATATATGCTAGTCATTCATTGTACATTAACAATAGCTGGTATCCTCAGCACAGCTTTTTCTGTAATAAATCTGAAATATACTCAATGTTTGGAAATTTTAAAGATAAAAGTAATTTTGGAAATAAATACACACACCACCACCACCACCACACCTGTAAAAACTTTTTCCAGAGATCACTTTGAGAAAAATAGCATAGGGATAGGAGAAAGACTCTTGATAATGGGGGAAAAAAGAAAGAGAATTTCTGACTAAAATTAAGTATTATTTTACTCTATGATCTACTCATCTACTTGAGTAAATTCCTGAAAACTTTTCAGATAAATCCACAAAGCATCATATATGAAGATACAGAGATCCCACCATGAAATTGTTGAGAGTAATGGAATTTAAGACAGCCTAGATTTTCCTGATTTATGGAGTATATAAATGAATTACAGTGAAAGCATACTATGGAGTGAATATTTTTTAATAAGACACAATTCAATTGCCTCTGACACACATGTAAGTCTATTTAATGAATATTTCTGAAATTGCAGTACCCACATGGTGGGCACTGTGAAGTCTGACTGTGAGGTCTGACCACAAGGTCATGCTGGAGGAGGACTGAGAACAAATGAACAAAGAAAGAGAAACACCCATGACCATTGCCCTGCCCCGAGATGACCTGGCCACTGGCACACCAACCAGCGGCTTACACCACCACTCCTGTACTCCCCTTCCTTGCCTCATAAAAAGGCAAGGAAGGGGGTCACTCTCCCCTGTCAGATGTCTCCTTCCAGGTTTTATCCCTAAATAAAGCCAGTTCCCTGATATAGGGCTGTGTTTTCTTTGCCCACATATACCTCAACACACATACATAAATTCACGCAAATACCTCACTCACTCAAGTGAACTGTGCTCCAAGCTCAGCCTCTGGCCACTACCTCCTGTGTGAAGAAGACTACGTGCAGACTTTGAAATAATCATCACAGGTATCTGATGCCCCAAAGCTCCAAAGGGATTAGAATCATAAGTATTCTAGGTTCCTTATAAGCAGAGAAAGGTAAGCGTAGTAATGGCTTGACTGTACTAGTGGACGTGCCCATGAACTCCACTGATGAGAAGCAGTCTGCCATGAAATATCCACTCCCTTTGGTGGCTCCATAGTGGCGTCCATAAAGGAGATGGGGAAAGAAGTGGAATCTCCCTCATATCCCAGCTCTGAAGAGTTAGGTTAACAGAAGTACTCTTCTGTTTTATTCCAAAATTCTCAGTTCAGAGCACAAAAATGTAACAGAGCCTCAAGAGAGTTGTCCATAAAATCTTGTATTAACAATATTAGTGAATCATTACTATTAATGTCATTATTAATAGTACTATTTATAGTATTAATAATGGTGTTATATTTTATGTTAGTATTGCATTGGTATAGTTGTTTTAGGCATTGATGCTATTACCACTTCATCATACAGTGTCTTAATAAATAATTTTATTATCAGTATCAAAAACTTAGAAAAATATAAAGAAAAATAATTCTTGTATTTCACTTTTTCTGAAGAGATCAATTTTGCATCTGAATAAAAATACAGTGTGTCACATTTTGGATTTAAATGGAAAGTGCTTGGCACATACATTCTTATTTCAATCTCTTTATCTCTTTATTTGCATCTGATGTGTCAAATTATCAGGGAACACTTCAGACAAAGAATAGGACATGTGAATTAAATAAATGCTCGTACACTTTCATCTTCCATCAATTGTCATAAAGCATGAAGATATGATCCAGGGAAGAGTGATATTTAAAAGTTTCTCAGGTAGCATGACTTCTCTGATCTTACCATTGTTCTCTTACATTTTTGCCTTTTCAAATTCTGGCAGGTATATGTTATCCCATAAGGCAGTGTTTTGAGGATAGAACCTGAATAATAACATTTTTCCAGTTGATACTTATGAAGAGAGAAAATGGTTTATTTTTACCTGCAGAGTCAAAATTTACCTAGCTATTGTTAGAAATGTAAGATGAATAAGAAAACATTGGGAGTGTGTCTCACAGTTAAGCTATGCGATTCTACTAAGTTGAAATCTTCTTGAAAAGACTATGAAAAAGTATTATACTGTCCAGTAACTTAATTGATGGATTAATATTAACAAAATATTTTTCAAAATCACCTCACAGGTAATACATTTTTTTTCTGTTTCACTCTAAATCAAAATTCAAAAATCATTGATATTTTAGAACACTTCCTTTTTTCTTCACTGGAAATTCTCTTAAGTATATGCCCCAAAGAAATAATTACTTAAGGATAATTTAAGGGAAGATGAATACTAATTTAAATAAGTTCCATAACAATTATACTGCTATGAAATTTAATTATAAATATTATATAAATACATTATTGCTCTCAATGTATCTTCCTAAAAAGTCTGGACAAAAACAATATTGCATATTTTAATTCAACAAAAATAAGAAGTCTGAATTAAAAGTATATTTTTATATCTAAGAAATAAATTATAAACATTACCAAAAAACAAAGGTCTTTTTTCATTTACAGATACCATGATTGTCCACCTTAAAAAATCTCAAAAGTAATGCTTGATGGCTTATGCCTTTAATCTTAGTGCTGGGGATGCTGATGAAGGAGTATCGCAAGTTCTAGGACATCCAGGGCAACTTAGTGAGACTCTATCTTAAAGTAAAAAATAAAAATAAATAAAAAATAAAGACTGCATGTGTACCTTAGTGGTAGAATGCCCCTGATACCCCTGTTACCCCATTTTGTATTTGAAAGCATGGTCTCCCTAAATTACCATTCACTGGCCTTGAACCTACGATCCTTTGGTTTGGGCTCCCCATATATCAGTATTACAGGTGTGAGCCACTGCTCCTGGTTCCTGTCAAATCTTGACTAAAATATCTGAAAAGTACTAATTGAAGGTCTTCCTACAAATACATGACCATTACTCCTCAAAACTGTCAAGGTCTGCAAAAGCAAAGAGTCTGAAAAAATGTCATCACGAAGAGGAATGTAAGCAAAACATGACTATAAATATGAAGCAGTCTTCTGGATGGTATCTTGGGAGGAAACAATGTCATGTTTTAAAAAAGTAAGAGAATATGAATACAATATGGACTTTAATAATAATGCATCAATACCATCATATTAATTGTACAAATCATATTAATATAAGATGGTATAGATGGTGTAGGATATATGATAATTCTCTATATAATTGCAACAGACTGAAGACTTGTGTTCTCCTAAATATCATATGTTGAAATTCTCACCCCTAGGTTGATGATAGTAGGAAGTGGGGAGTCTGGGAGGTGCTTAGGTCAGGAGGATAGAGCCCTCCTGAAGAGAATTAGTATCTTTATAACTAGGACCTCATGGAGCTACCTACTTTCTTTCCACCATCTGAAGGTGAGTGAGAAGTTGACAGTTTACAATATAAAGAGGGCCCTCATCCAAGCCAGCAATGCTGGCAGCACCCTAAACTGGACTTCCAACCTCCATAACTGTGGGAAAGTAATTACTGTTGCTCATGATTCATTCAGTGTATGGCATTTTCCTAATGGATTAAGCCAACTACCTTAACATGTTTTCTTTTCTGTAACTCCAAAACCTTTATTAATGTACAGATTTCTTTGAAAATATTTAATATACTTTTATTGGTGCATTGTATTTATACATCATAATGAGGTTAAGAGTGATAGGAACATACATGCACACAGCACTTGGTGTGTTTCCCTCCCGATCCCACCCCACTCCCCCCATACATGTTTTCGAAATTAGTGTTGATATCATATATGCACATAGCACTATTTTTTTTTTTTGTGGTACCGGGGATTGAACGCAGGGGCGTTCTACCTCCGCGCTACACCCCCGGCCCTACTTTTTATACTTTATTTTGAAACCGGGCCTCACTAAGTAGAGAGAGAGAGAGAGAGAGACAGGGAGAGAGAGAGAGACAGAGACAGATGAGGCTGGCCGCGAACCCGGATCCTCCGATCTCCGCCTCCCAAAGTACTGGGATTACAAGCGTGCGCCACCACGTCCGGCCACATAGCACTATTTGAACTGTTCCCTTCATCAAATCCATAAACTCCCCACACACACCACCTCTTCAAATTCTAGTAACAGTAATTATTTTGGAACAGCCATTACACTGAGTATTAGCAAGGCATACAAATATATAAACTTCTATTGTATTGAAGTCATACCAGAAGAGTGAAGAATCACTGACCAAGAACTGAAAAATCATAAAGGGTGAGTTCTCAGCATTTATGGCCCTCTTTTCCCCACAAATACTGACTCTATAGTGATTCCTGGGAGACTGACAGGCCGAAGTCTACCAGCGACCAAAACAAAAACTGGAGCTGAGCTGGGTGTAGTGGCGCACGCTTGTAATCCCAGTACTTTGGGAGGCGGAGACCGGAGGATCCGGGTTCGCGGCCAGCCTCAACTCTCTCTCTCCCGCTGTCTCTCTCTCTCTCTCTCCTTAGTGAGGCTCTCCACAATTTCGTGAGACCCGGTTTCAAAATAAAGTATAAAAAATAGGGCCGGGGGTGTAGTGCGGAGGTAGAACGCCCCTGGGTTCAATCCCCCCCACCGCAAAAAAAAAAAAAAAAAACTGGAGCTGGAGAGACATGGAGAGAAAGGCCCCTTGCTCTGAGTCATGATGAGCAGATGGTCCCCTTTCAAGAGTGTTCTCTAATTGGACCACTCTTCTCTTAGTGAACCATCCACAGACACCCCATCGCAGAGCATTGTAATCCCAGAGCATGTGTGCTCTGGTGTCTTCTAGAGTCAAATATAAATTCTAGAGTCAAATATAAATTCTTTTAAGAGGAACGTAGTGTTCATTTCAATGAACAATTTTGCAAAAACAATATCCAGTCCATGATCACAAAATTAAAACCCACCAGGTATGTGCATACAAAAGATAACACGAAAAACTGCTAAAAGAACCTGAATGCAAGCTTAAATATATAATATATAATATGTACTGTATCTTATAATGTATGTTATATCTTATATATATTGTATAATATAATATATATTTTATGTATAACATAAATATGTAAATAGTGTCAAACTTTATTACAATAGTCCTCCTTATTCGCAGGGAATATATTCCAACACCCCATAGGGGATGCCTGGAAATGCAGATACCATATATATATATATATGCCTTGGTCCTATATATGCCATGTCCTTTCCTATATATACATAATATAAAGTTTAATTTATAAATTAAGTGCAGTAAAAGATTAAGAATAAATAATGATAAAATAATTATTACAATTTACTCCAACAAATTGGAGTAAATTGAGTAAGCTGAGCATGATGGTACATGACTATAATCCCAGCACTTGGGAGGCTAAAACAGGAAAGTCATAGGTTCAAGGCTAACTTCAGCAACTTAGGGGACCCTGTTACAAAATAAAAAAAAAAATAGGGCTGGGGGAGTAGTTCAGAGGTAGAATGCTCCTGGGTTCAATCCCCAGAATTAAATTAAATTAAATTAAATTAAACCTGAGTGAATATGCTCTCTCTCTAAATATCTTGTACTATAATCACTTTTCTTGTGATAGTGTGAGAAGACATTTAAAGGAAGCACTTTATGCTCTCTCTTTGGCATATCTGATTTTCCAGAGTAACTACCCACATGATTTGTGTGCCATTATTAAATAACATAGGAATACTTGAACACAAGTGCTGTCATACAGCAGCAGTCAACCTGATAACTGAGACAGGTACTAGGTGAGGTGGTGTACACAGCTTGGATGCACTGGACCGAGGGAAGACTCAAGTCCCAAAGAGGACAGATGGGGAAGCTGTGAAACTTCATCAAGCTACCCAGAATGGCCCCTAACTAAAATCTTATGAATAGTTTATTTCTCGACTTTTCCTATTAATATTTTCAGACCATGGTTGACCCCAGGAAACTTAAACCACAAAAACTGAAATTATAGTGGGTAGGAGGGACTACTGCTTTCCACATTTATAAATTTGCCTACTTGCTAAAATGTATTTGTAGTCCCCCAAACCTCAAGAACATATGTGGTCATTCCCAGATGTGCTCAGAGGGGCAACATACTTGGTCATTCAACCATCCTTTCCCACGTGCATTTCAACAGGGTGAAGCTGTCTTAGCCTCACGTGGGATAAGCACAGGATGGAGATGGTCTGGTTTTCTCAGTGTCCTGCAAGAAGTTCTGTCTCTGGCTCCAGTTAGATGAGATTTGAATCCCACAGTTGGCACCTATTAGTGGCATAGCCTCAGGCCAGTCATTCTAAGCCTCATTTGTCTTTCATAAATAAAGTAAATAGACTCTACCAGAATTAGTTGTTCTTAGTATTAAGTTAAAATCTATATGAAATATGTAAATATGCATATATATGTGTATATATATATATATATTTCTTCTGATATGTTTAATAGACCATAATTGTAATAATGTTTATACAGAAATTTAAGTATGCATAAATCACGTTATATATACATATACCTAAATCAATAAGGGTTTCAGGTATTTGTATTATATGCCTAAAAATGACTATATTTACTGTGGCTAAGGAGATAAAAAATTAAGAATACTTCTAGATAACTAAGTAATATGAATCATACCAAAGTGGAAATTCAAGAACAGAAAATTTATAAGTTAGTATTTAACTGTGCTTAAAATAAAGACAGACATAAAGAGAATGCTAATGACAATAATCACATAATTGTTTTAAATACAAATTAATATTAAATTTATAAATCAATAATTATAATAACATGTAATAATAAATATGAAGAATTAAGACATAGAGCAAAATAGCCAAAAACCCAAGAGAATATTATTAAATATAATATATTCTACAGTTGTTGCATTATTGGAGAGAGGCCAAGTTAAAATATCCATGCTATATTCACTAATAGGAAAATGAAATAATTTAATAAACTCAGCTTAATTAAAGGTTATACAGGAAAGAGAAAACTAATTTGAAGGCAGAACAAAGAGAGAATAAGTAAAATAAAGACTATATATATATATCCTTCTCTAATATATATATATATATATATATATATATATATATATCCTTCTCTCATATATATATATGTATATATGAGAGAAGGAGAGGAGATTCATCGTAGAAATTGACTCAACTGATTGTGCAGGCCAAGAAGTTCTGTGATATGCCGTCAGCAGGCTAGGAGCCAGGAAAGCCAGTGGTACAATTCAGTCTGAGTCTAAGGGGCTGAGAACCAGGAGGGCTAACGTTCAAGGGCAGGAGAAGATGGATGTCCTTACTCAAGAAGAGAAAGAAAATCTACATGTCCTCCATCTTTTTTTTTTTCTGTGCAAGTCTACAACAGATTGGGGGATGTCCACTCACCTAGGGGAAGGTGGATCTTGACTCAAATGATGATTCAAATCTGATCACTTCCAGAAACACCCTTACAGGTTCACTCAGAAATAATATTTTATCAGGTCCTGAGGCATCCCTTAGCCCAATCAAAGGGACACCAAAAATAAGCAATCACAGTACCTCAAAGTATCCCAGATTTAAACTTCTATACAAATTCAAATATATTTTAGTTGATTATTAACAAAAGTATGAAATAGAAATGCATATGAAGAGCAAATAAGTATGCTTAATAAGAAATATAAACATTACTTGTTTTTAAAAGGAAAGAGGCACAAAGATCAACAACTAACCATAAACCCATGGGATAAGAAATAGAATAGCAAATTGGACACAGATGATAAGGGAGTAAATAATAAGTGTAAACACAAATTAAGGAGATTATTATTATAGTCTAGATACCAACAAAGGTAAAATCTGATTGCAATATTACCAGAAAAAGAATCTGCTTAATCCCTGGTGATACTAATCAGAAAAAAGAGAGAATGGGCAAATTAATAACACAGATATAAAAGACACCTACATATTATCCAAACAATAAAAAAATCACAAAGTGATCTAATAAATAATGTGTGCATCAACAAAACCAAACAGCAAAAGGAGAAACTCTTAGCGTTAATCTAAATAGTCCTCTATCTATTGAAAAAATTAATTCTGTACAACCAAAAAGTACCTTTCAATGAAATAAACAATGACAGTTTGCTTTGCTTAGCAGAAAAAAGAAGCAAACTGTATCATCTAAATTATGATTCTCTCCATTTAAAAGGTCTTTTATCACTTTTTTTCTTTTCACATCATATGTTACTGATCAGAGAAGTATTGTACCAAAATATTAAATCATTAACTTCCTTATCCCATTTTTAAAGCAACAGTAGGATTCTACCAAGTAAAACATTCCTTCCATCATCCTTTATTTATTTTTGTTCTTTAATGTCTAGTGTTTCCAGACTTCTTTTTTGAAACCATCTTTTTTCTCTGATATTGCTTTAGGTGTTGAGTTCTACAAAAGCAAGCCACACAATGCCAGTACAGCAGGTTGTCACATCACTTCAGAGACCGTTACTTGGGGAAAAAGCATGAAAACATGTCAAAGATCCATTTTCTTGTCAGCATTTTCCCTTTCTAAAGAAAATAAATCCCCAGAGGACTAAAGTGTCTCATCAACAGAACACAGGAAACATTTTCAAACCTTCACTCAACATGTTCATTAAGTAGGATTATGTTTCTACCTAGAAATTAAGATTATAACTAACACAATTAATACCTTATTGTATTAGATAAAAGGAATAAATTTTGACAACATTTTTCCTTTCATAATTTTTCAAGTGGAAAACGTTTTAAGATAGCTGAAACCTTGGATAATAAAAGAGAGTTTACAAAAAGTTAGCCACCAGCTATTCCCTTGGACTTTAGAATAATTGTTATTATAGATGTTTAGCTGGTATCTCATTCCAGAGCCCTTATAAGTGCCTAATTGATTTAAAAAAATCATAGGTTGGTTTAGTAAGTATTGGCCATGTTTCCAGGCCACTTATAACAGTGATAATAATATTGACATTGTAATGAATAATAACTAAACCTTCAATGACGGTGAATTCCATTTAATTTTTCTGAGCATTTATTTGTTTAAAATACAAAATTCATAGTTTTTGAAAATAAAAAAAACAGAGGCATAGAGAATTTAAGCAAGTTGCCCAGATCCACCTTGTTAACAACATGCTATAGTTTGGATCTTGCAGTCCCCGGAGACCCATGTATTAAAGGCTTGGTCCCCAGGCTGTGGTGCTATTGGGAGCCGGTGGAACTTTCAAGAAGGTGGAGATTAATGGAAGGAATTTACAACCCTGGAGGTGTACCCTTGAAGGTAAAATTGGGATCCCTGCCCCTTCCTCTCTCTCTTTGCTTCCTGGATGCTACTAGGCGGGGCCTCCTCTGTCACAGGCTCCTGCAATATACTGTGCCACCAGAGGCCCAAAGGAACAGAACCAAACAGGCATGGAACGAAAGCTCTGAAACTGTGAGCCCAAATAAATCTTTCTTCCTTATGTTTATCTCAGGCATTGTGCCACATCGATGCAAAACTGACTAACAGGAACTATTGAAATTGAGGTTCAAACACAAGATTTGTTCAGTAAATAAAGGGTCTATTCAGGGTGATCAGTAAGAATACCCCCTCTCTAGGAGATAGGTCTTAGAAAAACTCTGTAAGCAGTCAAAGGGAGTGATAAGAGAAAGCCAAGTGTATAATGTGGGTGGGGGCAATGTGTAGAAAATAATTTGATGGCATCGGAAGTTGTAAGGCTCATGCTACCCAAAAGGTAGAGGAATGCAAAGTTCAACATTCAGGTTTCACCCACAATGACAAATACTTGACAGCAGTGGAAATGATCATCCAGCTGGGATTCCATGCATATCCACACTTCTGAGCAAGAGTGAAGAAGAAATAACATTTTTTGTTGTTGTTGTTGTTTTCAAATACTGACAGACAACCTCAAATCAAGCCAGGCCTATATTTTCATTTCCAGTTAATCAGGAAATAGTCCTTCTTACTGTTGGGTGATCTCTACAGCTTTTGACTGTGTTCTGGATAATTTTTCTGTTCTGTAAAAAGGAGCTAAGAATTTCAAATAAGTAGTTGATATCTTTCTGAGGTCTTATGTAGGGTTTTATATCACACCTTTGATTTTATCTTTACCATATTTTCCTGATAACACACCGAATTATATATATCTTTATCTTGAAAGTCATTATTTGATTTGAGAATTGTCAGCCATCTGGAAAGGGTGAGATTAAGAAAGAATTTTATTTTTCAGTTCAGCAAACCCTGTCTCCTTTATATTTAGATCATCTTTCTTTCTGTCAGTATCATTCCTGCTTAGCAAAAATGAGTCAGTATTGCCTAGAAATCATAGATAAATTGGCAGATTCGTTAGGTACATATCACTTTTTCACTATATGCAGGCTACAAATTACCACCACCCTATATAAAGGTCTTCTTTCCTCTACCTTCTACTTTACATTCTCCTAATTTTCTTCCAGTTTCCAAATGAGAGCCTCCTTCATGTCTTACACATTTTATACCTAGCTTGGGCCCTTTCCAGGTTTGGATAACATTTTCTTCATGGTTGTTCAAGGTTGCTTAGGATTCCCTTTGACATCCAGTCCAAAATGCAATACCATATATGACTAAAAGTAAAACCCATCATTTTTCTAGAAAATAGGTAATTTGTATTCCTTACTTCATGCCATGTCGCATTTGGATTTTGTAATTTTGGCCTTTTGTGGATTGCTTTTATCGTATTGCACTTTTTTATACTACCTCAGCACAGGCATAAAACCCAAGAAATACCATAAGAAAACATATTTCATTATTTATGGTAATGAAATACATGACTTAAACATCTTTTCCACTACCTCATAGTGCATACCTATCACTGAATATCCAGGGTTGGGGGGCCATGTGTCAGAACTAATTGGTTTATATTCCATCTAAACACCATTGGCTTTTATATATGCATATATTTTTAAATGTGGAGTCTAGAAATCTTCATTGATGAATTTGCAACCAGCTTCTAAGAACTGAGGAAGACCATAGGGATAGCCTATTTCCAAAATTCATTTTCCCAGGCTTTTTGTCAGTTCCTATATTTATTTTTCATCTGCATCAGTTTTCTGTGTTTATTTGTTTCATCTGAACACAATGGAAATTTGTGAACTAATTCAAATGATTTTTAAAGTGACTTTAGGAACAAAGCTGACTGTATACAGGAGGTCACATGGAATGAAATTTTAGGAAAACCTAAATATACTTTTTTGGCCTTTGATATAACAAGATAGACTTGCCATACTATCCCAGTTATTCTGTTCTGTTATTTCTTACAGAAAACATTATTAGTATTCCAGATGCTGTTGTGCCTGGGCTCCACTCAAAGGCCAATGAACCTCACTTATGACCAACCTATTGCCAGAGAGCAAACTTGATCAGACTTCCCCAAGTGCAATTTGGCTTTAATGTTGTTGATTTATGTTTCTACCCATATTTAATATGATTGATTTCTGCACATTCTCTTTGACTTCGTTGATCCAATTCAAGTTTCAAAGTCCCTATCCAAATTATAGCCAAAGGACACAACATTTTCTAGACTTGGAAAGATTCAAGTCCAGGGAACAGAGTATAAATACACAGCATACCTGGGTCTTGGTCCAAACAATGAGTTCTAGTTGTTAAATATTCACACAGGGTGAACAATGTTTTTTATTTATGTCGGCCTTAGAAGTGAAGCTCTGCTTTTAAAATAGCGTATCACCGGTGGCTGAAAAAGGAAAGAAGCAAGAGGTGAAATATATTGTTGATATCTTATTAACAAAATATCTAGGCATAGTCATGCATTGCTTGCTTGGTATCTCAGAATCACTAATTTATGAATAAGACATGAAGAAGCTGTTTTCAACTGTACCTATTAATATTTTTAGCATTTTAGTATTTTTGTAGCTGCCTTAGGGTTGTTGTCTAGAAATTGTGTTAAACCATATAAAGTATGGTAACAACATAAAATGATATATGTGTTCAGAATTCCATTTTAAGAATAGAACAAATATTTTAAAAATCTACTTAATATTTGACCTGAAGAACTGAAATGAGAAAATGCTTGGTGTAAGTCTATGAAGTAAGAAGCATCGTATCAGCCTATGATAGTGTATGATGAATATATGCATGGTAAGAACAGCATAGTATTGGCACCAAAACAGATGCATAGACCATAGTAAGAAAATCCACTTTTCCACAGATATAGGATTTTCAGTGTAGTGTTAAATATAACTCCCTGAGTTGTAATATGATTATATGGGAAAAATAAATACCTGGATATTCGCTTAGGTATAATTAATTTTGTTTATGTATGCATCCTGGAACGCATACATATTGACTATACAGTATATATATATAGTCAATATATATATACACCTACAAGGTGTCAGTGACCATGATATGTATTATACATCCTTGAGTTGATTCCTTTCCTGAATGAAGAAGAGCATAGCATGGGCATAAGTATTACGGATGAGAGAAAGTCATTTCCCATGATGTGAGGAACATATAGCAAGAAAGAAACACTAAGTTGCTGGGGCTGGCCCCTGAACCCACAATCTTCTTGTCTCAGCTTCCAAATTACTGGGATTACAGGCATGCCCTGCCACTCCCAGCTTCTGCCTATCCTACTTATTAATAATATTGAATTGTACATCACATCTGATAATCTGTTCTGTATCCAATATCATAAGAATATTTGAAGCATTTATTTCTCCCAACCTCCAAAGTCTTTATTAAAGCTTGTTATTTTGAATACATCCTTTTACTATAGTGTCATGAAAACATATGAATCGTGTTCACATAAAATCAAATATAGTATAAAACTTAGAAAAATGAAACTGACATGGCTCAAACACTGAAGCAGAAAAATTGATCATAACTGACACTCTTTCATGTGGAATCCTAAAAAATTAGTTAAATGAATACATGTCAACAGAGAGCTTAAATTAGGACATAGAGCTTAAATATATATTAGGAGAACAATTGTAATAAAAATTCCCATGGTAAACATATCATAATATAAGACTCATAGAGACATATAACAAGGAAGCCTAAGTTTAGTTCTCTAAAGAAAATAATTTTTATTCATCTCTAAAACAGAGTGCTCTAGCAATGAATGTGAAAGCAATAGAATTCAATGTAAAATAATTTATTAGAGGGTAAAAAAAGTACTTACAAATTTCTTTCACATTTAGCAACTAGAACTGTACCACCACTCTCTTAATATTTTCTGGTATATTTAATAATTACCATTATAATTAACCTCAAAATGTATACTTGAAATTTTTCTTTTTCCCACATGTGTATGCATACCCATACTATAGCAAAACATGTATTTAGGCAGTATTTAAATATGTTTAAGTTATATATTTGCAAGTTCATCCCACTATTTTAGGAAATATGAAAATAAGATACTCAGCTATATTAATCTTTCTCTCTCAGCTTATAACAAGTACCTGGAAAATGAAATGCAATTCATAAAACTCTTATTTATCTTAATTAGTTAGTTAAGTTGCTTAATATCATATAATAGAGCTATAGGGTAAGAACCCAGAAGAAGGAAATAGAAAACAGCATTTTCATAAATAATATGAAAATAAGCCTTAACATACTTCAACATCTTGTCTTTAGAACTTTGCAAATACTTTTCATCCAACAGTGATTAAGTTTCTGTGGCAAGGTCTCCATAGAATCACGCTTTATCATTTTGATGAGTTACTTGGTGGAATTATTTACTACACTTGTGCAGTCAATCAGCAATGCTCATTCCTTACCCAAGTCATAACTAGGACATTACCATTTCCATAGCAAATATTAATCAGCAGCTATTCTACTATGGATCCTGAATAACATGAGCTAAATTGTGCTGAATTATGATGCACATTAATAAAACAGAAATCTCCAGAGATTGTTCATCTACTGCAGTTGTAATTCTGCTTTTAGGGATTGTGAATTCATTTGCGTTAAGGTGAGAAACAAAACATCCCTTAAGTAAATAAATGAAGACATACTCTGCCTAACTAATTTCAATTTAGGAATTAATGTGTTAACATGGCTTGCAATCACTGCCTGTCTTCTCCAAATCTACCACTGGTGGAGTTCACTTTATATTCTACTGCCCTCTGGCTGATAAAACTTGCTGCCAAGAGGAAGAGATTAGTTAACATTCAACATATGTTAATTAATGTTCTTTATTAAAATGTGTTATTGTTTCCTTTTATTCATTCTTAATACTTAATTCATTGCTGTAGGGGATCTAATAAAACCATTAGGCCTTTCCAAACAGTCATTAAACCTCGCACAGCTGAATTCCATTTTCGAATGTAGGATTCCTCCATTCATTTGCTGCTGCTTAAAATAATAATTTTTCTCCATATGTGGCAAACTATAATTTAAAATTTTATTACATCAAGGGAATAAGGGAAATACATTATCCTAGGAAATTCAGTTGATTTGTTTGAAATGTTCTGTTAAAGAGACTAAATCTTGTAAATTTGCAATGATTGGTAAAGCCACAAGTCAGGGACACATACAGACATACACACACTAGACCTGTCTTGTTCAACATAGTTTATTCATTCTGCAAAATAGGCTGACTAATGTCCAGAGCAGCCTGAAAACTTTGTTAGTGGATCATGCTTATTCCCACCAGGTGAACCATTGTTGTCTCCAAGAGTCAACTGTGCTAGATCCTAATCCACTTATGGCAATCAGGTAGGCTAGGTGAAGTTATGGAAACAAAGCCCCAAATCGCAGTGGCTTAACACAATAAAAATGTATTTCTTATTTATGCAAAATCTATTGCATGTCAGGCAACACTCTAGTCTACTGTCCTCTACTAAAAATCTAGACTACTTTAAACATGATACCACTATTGCTATGATATCATTTGTGTTTTGTGCCTTTCAAGTTGTTGGGGAGAGAGGACAGAGAATGGAGAGAACATGTAGACTGTAGATTCTCAAACTTTTTGGCTTACCTTCACATTTTCAGAGAAATGAAATACTCAGTGCTCCCTAATTTCTTCTAACATCCCCTTACTTTTATTCAGCATCCCTCAATTGTACCCAAGGCTACTATCCACCCATGGATCCAGCACCATCATGGGGCAGAATCACAGACACTGGAAATCAATGAAGACCCTCAATAATTCCTATAGGAGTTCACACATTTTTTCCTGCAACTCATTATCCAGAGCTGATTCCATAGAACCAGTCTAACCACAGGGAATGCTGGAACATGCAGGAACACACAGATATTTGGTGAATATTAAATATCCCTCTTACTGTTGTTGTGTAAGTTAATCAAATTTAAATAAATCTGTTAAATAGGAATGAAAAAATTGAACCATGGTCATCAAAAAGTGACTGCATTGGAAAACCTTGGTGAAGTTAATTGCAAAAACATACTATCCAGTTAGTAGTCAGCAAGATTTATTGTAAAAAAAAAGAAAAGAAAAAATAGGAAAAGGTAGTAAAATCTGAAAGGATTCTTAGAGCATTAACATTTCATTAAGCTTTTTAAAAAAGTTTTTAACAGATGAATTACAGTCATTTCTATAACTTTTATTAAAATTATGTGACTACAGAAGCTCTAATTGCAGACTCATAGTAAAGAAAGGTTTTTGGTCTTACATTAAACTTAGAAATGAAGATTATTTAAATGAAAATAAATGTTGAGCATATATATATAAAATACACTTTTAAGCAAAAGAAGGTTGATTGTGTCTTCCATTTTCTGCTGTGTGATTTTGATCAAGTTATCTAACTTTGCTATAATTCAGTTCCTTATTTGTACAATAAGTTAAAAATAACAAACATCAGCCAGGCATTGTGGCACACATCTATAATCCCAGTAGTTGGGAGGCTGAGACAGGAGGATCACAGGACAGCCTCAGCAATGTAGCAAGACTATCAGCAATCTAGTGAAACCCTGTTTCAAAAACCAAAAATAAAAACTACTTGGGGTATACCTTGGAGGTAAAATGCCCCTGGGTTCAGCCCCCCAGTATCACAAAAATCAAACAAGCAAACAAAAACATGTGTTAGAATTGTGAGTAATACAGTAAAAATAGATGTAGCATGCTTACAGCACAAAGAAATCATTGAATGCATGTTAGCTCCCTTTGGTATTATCACAATTTTGACTTGAATAACAAATCAAATTCTAGTATGATTGCCATTGATAAACCTTCTTTTTTAAATTTTAAAATAAATTTAGCCTTCCTTGTGATTTTATGCACATATATTTTAAAAACTAGCAGTCTAGACATATTTGGAAATTTACTGAGTTTAACTTTATTTTAAAATATAATTTCCAGATCATTTTAACTATACCAACTATTAATTTTAGACCAAAGTGCTAGATAGTTTGGTGCCTGGTGAAGCCCTCTTCCTGGCTTGCAGAAGGTGCCTTCTCACATGTCCTCTTATGGCAGAGAGAGGGCAGACTCTCTAGTGTCTCTTCCTATAAAAGCAGTAATGCCACCATGAAGGCCCCACCCTCATGACCTCATTTAGCCCTAATTATCTCTCAAGAGCCTCATTTTTAAATCCCATGACATAGAGGACTAGAACTTTAACATGTCTGCTTGAAAGTGACATAAAAATTCAGTCCATAACACAATCAATGACCGATTTCAACCAATTTTCAACCAATAGGGTAGCATTCATAAGGGTAATACTTTGTCAGTAGTTGTCTCAGTAGGCTCAGGCTGCCATACCAAAATACCATTAAAACAGATGACTTGTCAACAGAATGTTGTTTTGTCACTGTTCTGGAGGCAGGGAGTCTGAAATCAGGGCATAGCATTATTAGGATCTGATGAACATCCATCCTGTTCCTCCTTTCAGAAAGCCACCTTCTCACTGTCTTCACAGGGAAGAAAGAAAGAGTCCTTTCGTTTTCTCTTCTTATTAGGTTACAGTCCTATTGGATTAAGGCCCTTTTATGGTTTGGATTGATAATGGCCCCCAAATGCTCATGTGTCGAAGGCTTGGCTCCTAATGCAACAATATTCAGAAATGGGGCTTTGGGAAATGGATTGGATCATGAAGACTTAACGTCTTCAGTGGATAAATCCATGGAATCCTGAGTGGACTATGAGGAGTGGTGGAATCTGTAGGCAGAAAGGGACACAGTTGGAAGAAGTAGGTCACTGGGGGTGTGCGCTTGGGGACTGTATTTTATCCCTGGCCCCTCCCCACCCCTCTCTGTGTCTGTTTCCAAGTCACCATGAGTGGAGCAGCTTTCCTCTGCATGCCCTTCTGCCATGATGTTCTCCTTCACCTCAGGCCCAAAACAATGGAGCCAGCTGTCATTGGACTGAAACCTCTCAAACTGTGAGACAAAACAATGATTTTGTTCTCTAGATTTTTCTTGTCAGTTATTTTAGGCACAGTGACAAACAGCTGACTAATATAGTCCCTACTGTTATGATCTCATTTAACCTGAATACTTTATAGAGACACAATATCCAGACACAGTCACATTGGGGGACAGGATTTGACCATTCAGACTTTGACACGAATCAGCCCATAGCAATAGTGAGTAAATCAGAAGGGACACAAATGGAAAGGATTTTAGAAATAATAAGTTGATATCCATTATCAAAAAAGAATAGGATTGGAATATGGAACACACATACACAGGATAAGGTGGCCACCAGTATGTCCAGAGAATGAGGAGTGGAATAGGGGTTGTATTAGGACAGAGAAATCTAAGCAAGATATTTTGAATGAAAGTTCATGGACATTTCAGAGCTTGTTAGAGTTGACCTGTTCTGTTTGGTGAGTTGTCAAGTTGGTCTTAATTTCATATCTGGCTGTTTGATGACTGGTTGCAAAGTAAAAATAGTCTTAAAGATAGAGAAACCTGTTTTGTTGGGTTTGTTCTGTGGTGGGATAGGTTCTGGTGCAGGCGTCCATGACACAAGGTTTCCCTCTTTCCCATGACCCTTTGAGTTCATTTAAATGGGATATGACAAGAATAGCTCCATTTTGTATAATGAGTTTTCACAGCTGCCTCTCAAATGGTCCTAACTTCCACCATCTGAAGAATTTATGTATTTAATTCATGTTGGCTCATGATTTCAGCACTTGCCAGTGATGCCAAATACTTTTTGCCACTTCTTCCCACATGTCCTTCTTGCTTCTTAAATGCTGGAAGAAGTTGCATTTAATTTTCAAGTTATTACGTCTTTTTCCTTTGCTTCATTAAGGTAAAATTGACAAATGAAATTTCACATATTTGTGGTATACAACATATTTTGACATATCAAAACATTTTGAAATGATTTAATCATACTAATTAACACACCTATCACCTCATATACTTATCATTTTATGTGTTTGGTGAGACCATTTAGGATCTACTTAATTAGAAATTTCAACATACAATGCATTATTCACTATAGTGATTATGGTGTACAATAAATTTCCAAAACTTATTTACCCCGCCTAACTGAAAACTTGTACCTTTCGACCAACATTATCTCATTACCTGGGTCACCAGTCCTCAGGCCCTGGTAACTACCATTCTCTACTTTGCCTTTATGAGTTCATCTTTTTTAGATTCTACCACATCTTCCTAAAGTAGCACCTGCCTCCTCCTTCACATCTTCTACTAATCTCCCTCCAGTCTTTGTGTTCCGGGATAGAGAGTGCAAGGAGATCCCTTGACTGATCCTGGTTGAATAATCTTCCACAAAACACAGACCCAACTCTGTCTCATAATATGAAGCAAAGGAAACTCACAAAGATGTCAAAATTTCATATCCATGAGGTAATCAAGAGTCCCTTTTTCCTTACTGGGGAATTGACTTATTAAAGAATATTTTCTCCAAATTAGTCCTTCCTCAAGCATTCATTTGCAAAGCCCTGATACACTTCTCATTTTTTCTCAATAGATGTCAATTTAATTATTTCAACTAGTAATTATTTTTTATTAAGGCAAGAGAAAGTCAAATCATTAAATACACATTATTAAATAATGCCACATTTTTAGTTTTTATTTTTGAATGCTTTTTTAAATTTCTGTATGAACACTGGAACTTGAAGTTTCAAAAGCAATATCATGAAAAGTTTCTGTTACATGCTTATAAAATCCATTTATGCTATAATAAGTAATGATGAATAGATCTTATTAACATGTACTACCAAGAAAAGATACATAAAAAGACAGATAAAAAATTCTCTTTGGCCAATTCTCAAAAAGATGTCCATTCTAAATAAAGTACAAAGGTAATTTCCATTTACCTTTTTTTTATTTGTTGGTGCATTGTAATGCATTTACCTTTTTCTTTTTTTCCTGAATTGTGAGTAAAAAAGTATGCAAAACACAATTTTGTGGTGATTTAGAATAAAAATAAAAGCACATAAAATAATAATGATATCTGAATTCATTCCCCTCTGTTTTGCAGTTAATTTACATGAAATGATAATTGTAAATCTGATATGCAGGGACCTTGCTGGGTCTTCTAATAATCCCACACATTATAAGGGAAAACAATCCACCAATTTTGTTGTTTCTCCATTTTCTATTCAAATGCTAACATTAATCAATCATGTCAATTTGAACATATTCAAATTCTACTCAGAATGAAGAGCATTTCAATTTCAAATGTTATTTCAAATACACAGACATAAAAAATGTTCTTATTGTGATCTTTGGAAACTTGGATAAGGGTCAAACATTCTGCCCAGAGGATATAGTACCTTTGGATTCATGTATTTGGTAAAAGTCTTTGGTTTGTAATGTAATGGGAAATATTTATTTTAGAAAGAGATTGAATATACAAACATGTTCACAGCCTCTCTTAGTTATTAGAGTTTATGGTTGCAAATTCATAGCTTTGATAACTTTGATTGGAAATTCTGGATTGTAAATATTGCACTGATTTTTTTTTTATAATCTAACAAAAGAAACTTTTTGAAAATAAATGGTGCAAGCACAACTTTCAGAGGAGCTCCTTGCATATGGTTGTGGTGCCAAATAGATTTTAACAGAGCAGCTGTTTTCTGGGCGGGATTCCCTATGGTCCTGTGGAGAGATCTGTTCCCAGTGGTTAGGAAAATACTCTTTTATTGTTTCTGACAAGCATAGCAGTCTGGTCACAGGTGTGGAAGACAGCTTAGAAAAAAAAAGAAAGAAAGAAGTATCCAAATTTGGGCTCTGGTTTGGATTATAATTTCATAGAGTAAAAAAAATTAAAATTACAATTTTATAAAATGGAACATTTCAAAACATTTTCTATACTGTTTTCAATAGGAAACATGCTCTTAAAAATATGTCTTGGTTTTGGTTATATTGTGTCCTACATGACATTATCACATATATGTCAAGAGATTAATAATTTAACAGCTTTCATTTATTTATTCATTTAGTTCACTGGGAGCAGTTCACAAATATCTTGTGTGTGTGTGTGTGTGTGTGTGTGTGTGTGTGTGTGTACATGTGTGTATGTTACTAGGGATTGAACCCAAGGGTGTTCTACCCCTGAGCTATACCCCATCCCTATTTTATTTTATTTTTTATTTTAAAGGGTCTCACTAAGCCAGCTAAGTTACTACATGCTGACCTCAAACCTATGATCCCCCTGTCTCAACCTCCTGAGTACTGGGATTACAGGCAGCAGTGCCACCACACCCTGGCTTCAAAAGTGACTCTTAATGCATAGTAGGCACAAATTTGGCACCAACAATACAAGCCATTATTAGACTGCAAACTGTAATAATTTGGTAGTTTACAGAATTCCATACATTTCATTAAAGTTGTTTTCAGAATATAGTAGAAATTATAGCAGATAGGTCAAGTGAAGCATGTTCATTATTAAATCACATGTTTTTCTTTGTTGTTGTTGTTTTTGTTTGTTTTGTTTTGTTGTGGTGCTGAGGATCAAACCCAGGGCTTTGAGCAGGTCAGGTAAGCAGTCTACCACTGAGGAACACCCCAGCCCTAAACCCCATGTTCTAATGACTCAAGACAGTTTACCTCTTGCCACTACAAGCTTCCTTTGCAGTGCATATAGAAGCATGTGTTTCTGTTAATATAATGTTTCATTTCACTTACAGATTATTTCATACCCATAGCTAATTCTTCTTTTTAATTCGTTTTATTCCAATGATTCTCCTCGGTTTCAATCATTTTTGTTAATATCGATTATCCTCTTACTGTTTCAATCGCCAAAGAGTCTTATAAATTTTTAAATCTCCTTCATTTTGTAAATGTTTATTTGCATATCAAAACAATTTAATCATCCCCTTCTAATGTTTAATTCAGATTTTTTCAATAAGATTTCAGAGCTCACACATGTAGCCATTTTGACATCCCAAAAAGAGATAAAACATGAAAAAAAAAGATGTTTGCAGTCAAATTATTTTGCTTTCCCATGGAAAATAGTTGTCACAAGTATAGGTTTACATACTATAGAAAATATAAACATATATATTCTCTCTATATATTTATATGTTATATTTATTATAATATAATGCTTTTCATATATAAAGAACATAAACCACTCCAAGACATGTCATATGTGTGGGTTTATATAATATAGAGAACATATGTACATATATTCTCTGTATATATATTTACATATATGTGTCACATTTATTATAATATAGTAATAATATAATATAATATATAATATAATACAATACAATACAATATAATATATATGTTCTTCAAATATAAATAACACAAACTCCCAGACATGTATAAAATACTTCTAACAATTGCTCACAGTCCGTGCCACAGTTTAAAATATCTAATTATATTAAATGCACACATTTTCTCTACTATCACACCTGACTATGAGAAACTTTGGAACCCTACAGGTGGACAGTGGGAAGATGGTGGACTCTGCTCTCAGATCTCCAAATCTATCTAGAAATTTTCCTTCCCCTCCAGCTGAGGTTTGATTTGATCTGAGGTTCCTCAGGGTCCCAGGAATTTCTGAACTTTCTTCTCTTTTAAACCTCTTCTCCCGAGCACCAGCCAGGAATGCTACATCTATTCAGGTGGATAGAACAATCTGGCTCTTCAAACATTCTTCCAAATTTATGAGGTATGCACTAATTCCTAGAGAACTAAGTATCCAAACATAGGCTACTTTTGTCTCTGTGTTCTGTTGTATGAATATTTTCCTGAAACAATGGGGATGAGTCTAGTTGATTAGGAAGAAACAAAATGTGGTCCACAGATCCCAGGGGAAAAGGGCATAATGTATGAGCAAGAGAAAAGCAGCCCATACCAGCATGGAGCTGGTCTCCCCTCACAGGCAGCTTAAGTGTCCTGTTGGACATAACTTCAAAGAACCTCAACAACAGAAAGGCCATTCATGAACCATATGGGTTGAAGACAAGAACATTCCCACTTTGCAATCAGTTCTGAACAAAGCATGACAGGTATCCACGCCCTGATCCTGGATGAGTGACTGAGTGACTGCTAATGCTGTTTTTTCTTTGTAGATTTTGCTTATTCTTTAATCTGCCCATATAAGACTTACTGAGATATCCAAACATAGAGTTATCTCTGCTTCCTGATAGTAACCCAGAGCTACATACCACTTCTTCAAACCCTCTCCAAAAGTCCCAAACACAAGGCTACATGATATCACAGGCCTTCCCTAAGACCCTCTACAGAGACTCCTGTTCTCCTCATTGAACTGAGTGATAAACACAATCTGTTCACTGCAAGTATCTCTCAGGTGCACTAGCAAGACTATCTTCAGAATAATACTATTATTTGGCCTTTCCTCCTCCTACTCCTGAACTTGCACTAATCATGCAAAATCACTAGTAAATAAAACTACCAGGAACCATGGAGTAAGGTGCTTGTCTGACTGCCTCGTGACCGCTGCTACATTAGTAGTGTATGCATCAACAACCACGCGTGCAAAAAAGAAAAAGTAAAAACAACAAACGTGGCAGAAGAACATCCTTGTCAAAGTAGTAAGAGTAATTTTACCTTTCAAGATTCTGTGTGATAAAATTGGAAGTACCCATATGGCGCTTCTGCTGCCTGCTACATTGTGATGGATCTTGGGGAAAAGCCCAGTAGTAAGTGCTGAGTTGTGAACTGAACAAGCTACGGTTCCCACGGGGCACCAGTTTTGCTGGAAATAAAGACTAACAGATAATCTATGGTTATTCAACTGAAATATCTGGCAGATATTTAAAAAGAAAATGGACAAATGAGCCTGACTCTTTAAGAAAAGCAACTGATAGTGTTTATTTTCACTGACAACTTCTGTACATCCTAATGAAGATTAGAATTTTGGGAAACTCGTAGCCACCACCATGAGCTTGACAGCTTCCAATGCTTAGCAGAGCTATATCAACATTTGGAAAATTTGCATGCTCACTGAGCTGATGTATTCTAAATGCCAAATGCATAATAATCACACAAATGATAAAGATTCACCCAAAGGGCAAGATAATCCAGTGGATTTTCATGCAGCAAAGTGTGAAAAGTTTATTGATGTGGTTTCAGATTACAGTTGCAAATTACCATTAAGTAACTACTGCACAGTACATTTTCATGTAGTGTCAAAGACATATATCCACAACTACCAGGAAAGGAAATTCAAACATTCCTCCCATTTCCCAATACATATCTGTGTAAAGCTGAATTTTACGCATACTTCTAAAAACAAATCTAGAAATAGATTGAAACATGAAAGGTATTCCAACTTCCCTGTATTACTCCAGACATTAAAGAGGTTTGCATAAATGTAAATCTTCCTTCCTGTCATGGTTACTATCTTGTCCATATAGTTTTCATGAAAGTATCATTTATGTTCACATGCTATATATTTCCTTGTTGGTATTTAAAATGTTAATAAAAATGTATAATACAATTAATTAAAACAAATATTATTAAAACATTTATCAGCTTTAATTTCCAATAGAAGAATGAGATCGATAGATATTTAAGCTATTTAATAACCTCAGTAATAGTATGAAAGTGTAAATGCACCCTGAGACTAAAAGGTTTAAGAGCTCCTGAATTAATATATTAAATATATCTCTCATCACATTTTAAAGTAATTAGTGCATAAATCTTTTCCCTTTCATTTTGGTTTCTGAGTATATTAAATGCAATGCAGATAGCAGAGTGGAAGTCTTAGATTAGTTCTAAGGGAAGATGATCATGTTAGGAAGGCTAAAAATCTTGAAAGTAATATTACTTCTTTAATTATATGAATTCCAGGGTGACTCTACTTCAATGACAATCTAAGAAGATTTATTTCTAGAAACCTTTGCCTTCTGATATATTACAAATTCAAATTCTTAAATGTTTAATATTTGGAAGATATAGGAGGCTATATGCTTCACAGTCAATATCAATACTCTGTGGGTTTAAATCAAGTATATAAGAAACCATATTCATTTTTAGAAGGCAAAGAAAATGACAGTGAACTCTAAAATCTTTATTATTTAAAAATAAAATGTGGAGAAAGAACTTCTAGTGAAAAAAGAGATTCCAATAACCAAAGAAAAAATTGTGTAAGACTATAGTCCTACATTAATTTTAATGAATCCAATTATTTGGTTTGATGAGAGGATTTAACTTCTGTTTAAATATAGCAAGTCTATCTAATTTTCTTTTCCATTCCTTTTTTGTCTGTTTTTGTTTTTTCCTTTCATTTTGTTGTTGCTGTTTTAGGGAGAAGTGGTAAAAGGGACATTATTACACACTGTATCATTAGAAATAGAAAAATTATTTTATACAACTATGGCTAACTATTTCAGGATTAGAAACATATTTTCTAGCAGCTGCAGATCAGCAGCAATGAAAGTGAACAGCAGCTCGCTCCACGCTCAGCATAGACAGGAAGAGTGGCAGCGACAGCAGCTGGGGCAGCACCATCTTGGCAGGACAATGACAGCGGCTACTGCCACTGCAGCTTCCACACACCAACAACAAAGACACCAGCGACCTGTTGTAAATCCAGCAGCTGCAGATCAGCATCGACGAAAGCGAGCAGCAACAAGATCGACAGAGACCCGAACTGCTGTGTAGGCAGAAACAGAGGTGGCACCATCTAAGTTGGACCGCACTGGTGGCTAACGGCATTGTGGCTTCTGCAGGCCACCAACAAAGAAGCCATCAACCTGTTGTAATACCAGCAACTGCAGATCATCAGCGATGAAAGTGAGCTGCAATTCACTCCATTCTCAACAGACACCCAAGTTCCCAGACACCTGACCAGAACCTGCAGCAGCGATGCTGAGCCTACCTCTTCACCCAGAAATTAAGAGCAGCACTCAACCAGACCATAAGTCAATGAGCCACCCCAGGGGGAGACCACCCAGCGCAGCCACAGGGACTTGCATGGCAAGCAATAGAATCACTGGGTCTGAGACTTTGCGGATTACCCCCGTGGAAGTGGGAGTGGGATCTGCTGTGGAACACAGTAGATGCACAGATAAGCAGATAGCACCCAGTGACATTTTGGCAGGATAGACCTACAGACCACAAGTTGAAGCGCCCTTGCAGGGTTCCCAGGGATTGCCACAGGACACACAGTCATGGTACCTGGGGAAAAATTAGACCAACCCAGACCTCTCTGTGGAAAATGTGGAGTTCTGTGTTTGCACAGAGTCAGGTCAAAGCGACATCTGCCGCTTTCTGTAGGCAAAGAGAGACACAAGGCCGGGGCAACCTGCCGGTAACACCCACCATATGTGTAGACAGAGAGAGACATAGGGACAGCCCAACTGGAGAACACAGAGACCCATGCTTGCAGTGACATGGCCACTAGTGGCACTGAGTCCTTGCACAGGCCGTGAGAGGCACCAGGCAAGGGTCCCAATCACTGAAGGAGACCAAAAATTGGGCCTGAAAATGGACATTATACCAAGCAAGTGAGAATAACCATCCAGTAAAGGCTATTCACCATTAAGGTTCACCTAATAGCATACATCTACCTCAAGAATAAGATACTATAAAGGGAGAAAGATTAGACCTAGGAACCCTACAGAGTGAGAGAGAGCTACCAAAAGCAACAAAGATAGAAGCTTAAGAAACCTGAAATGATGAGAAGGAAGAATAGCAAAGAAACAATGAGCTCCCACAACCCCACAACAACAGAACCCCCCCACAAACACACCACACCCTGGTCAACCAGATGTGGGGGAACCACAGCCTGCAGCGTCCTGACCCAATTGGGACTACAGGGACCATCAAGAGGTTTTATACATAGGAAGATGATGCAGAGGCAACAGAAACACAAAATTGAAAACACCAAAAATACGAGAATGAGGAACAGTGAAGAAACAAGAAACACAATGCATCAACAAGTGATATTATGGATTTTGACCTACAGGAAATGCAAGACAGAGAATTCAGAATTTTGATATTCAGAATGATGAAAGGCCTCAAAGAAAGCATAGAGGAGATGAAGGAGGAAGTTGAGGCTCTAAGAAAGAATCAGAAAGAAACACTGAATGAAATAAAGGAGTCAATAAACGAATTAAAGATTGCAATAGAAACCAACTCTAGTAGGCTTGACCACATGGAAAACAGGGTATCACTCATGGAAGACAGTTCATTCAATACTGAAAACACAGTCAACAATATACAGAAGATATTACAACAACACATCCTGGCCATCCAAGACATACAGCACAATACAAGACGTCCTAATCTAAGGATAAAAGGCATCGAAGAAGAATTAGAAAAACAGACCAAGGGTATAAGAAACCTCTTCAAAGAAATAATTTCAGAGAATTATCTGAACATAGAAAAGGATTTGGATATTCACATACAGGACGCATATAGAACACCGTTAAGACAGGACCAAAGAAGGACCTCCCCATGTAACGTAATAATTAAAATGTCTAATGTAGAGGCCAAAGAAAGAATCCTAAAAGCATCAAGAACAAAAGAATGGGTGACATACAGGGGCAACACAATAACAATCACCCCAGACTTCACAACCCAAGTCAGGAATGCCAGGAGGAATTGGTATGAAGTACTCAGACCATGGAAGAAAACAACTTCCAACCAAGACTGATATATCCAGCAAAGCTATCATTTAAAATTGATGGAGAAATTAAAATGTTCAATGATAAACAAACACTTAAAGAATTCATGAGGACCAAGCCAACACTGGAGAAAATCCTAAGATAAATAAATCACAAAGAAGGAAAAACAAGCAATTTTCAGAACCACAGGAGAGGTGAACTCCACCAGGTAGGAAACTAAACAAGGACATTGGTCACTACAGCAAACAGAAAATAGAACTCAAAATGATAGGAAACAAAAATCATATCTCAATAATAACTTTGAATGTCAAAGTACTCAACTCCCCAATTAAAAAGCATAGACTGGCAATGTGGATCAAAAAGCAAAACCCAACTATATACTGCTTACAAGAAACTCACCTTCTAGCAAAAGATACTCATACGCTAAAGGTAAAAGGATGGAAGAAGATATAGCATGCAAACAGAGATTGAAAACAAGCAGGGGTAGCAACACTCATATCTGACAAAACAGACTTTAAGCTAAAACACATCAGAAGAGACAAAGTGGGTCACTTCTTACTAATAAAAGGATCAATCCAACAAGAAGATATAATAATAGTAAACATTTATGCCCCAAATGTGGACGCACCCACATTAATAAAACAAAGACTTTGGGACATCAGGTCCCAAATAGACCCAAACACAATAATATTGGGAGACTTCAACACACCACTCATGCCACTAGATCAATCCTCCAGACAAAAGATGAATAAAGATTGTTCAGACCTAAAGAAAAACATAGACCAAATGGATCTAATAGACATATACAGATTATTTCAACAAGCAACACCTGAACACATATTTTTCTCAGTGGCCCACAGAACATTCTCCAAAATAGACCATATACTGGGTCACAAAGCAAACTCAAAAGATGTGATATAATTCCCTGCATATTCTCAGATCACAACGGAATGAAACTGGAAATTAACAACAGGAAGACCAAAAGTAATCACATAAGTACATGGAGACTGAATGATACACTTCTGAACAAAGAATAGATCAGAAAAGAAATAAGAAATTTTAAAAAATCCTGGAATTAAATGAAAATAGAGACACAATGTAGCAAAGTCTATGGGATACTTTGAAGGCAGTGTTAAAAGGAAAATTTATAGCACTGATTGCCCTCATAAGAAAAACAGAAGACATCCAAATAAATAACCTAATTTCACACCTTAAGGATCTTGAAAAACAGGAACAGTAAATCCCAAAGCCAGTAGGAGGGAGGAGATAACTAAAATCAGAGCAGAAATTAATGAAATAGAGAATAAAAAAATACAAAGAATCAACAAAACAAGAAGCTGGTTCTTTGAGAGGATTAACAAGATTGACAAACCACTAGCTAACCTAACCAAAAGAAGGAGAGAATCAACCCAAATAGCCATTAGCGGAAATGAAAAAGGCAACATCACCACAGATAGTGGAGAAATCCAAAGGTCATAAAAGACTACTTTGAAAACTTATATTCCAATAAAATGGAAAACATGGAAGAAATCGAAAGATTTCTAGACACATACAACTTACCTAAATTGAACCAAGAGGATATAGAAAACCTGAATCAACCAATAGCAAGCACAGAGATAGAAACAGCAATAAAAATATGCCATCAAAGAAAAGCCCAGGTCCAGATGGTTTTCCAGCCAAATTTTACAAAACCTTGACAGAATAACTAAAACCAATACTTCACAAGCTATTCCATGAAACTGAAAGAGATGGAATTCTTCCAAATTCCTTTTATGAGGCCAACATCACATTAATACTAAAGCCAAATAAAGATACCTCAAGTATATGAGAATTACAGACCAATATCATTAATGAACATAGACGCAAAAATTCTAAATAAAATACTAGCCATGCACATTCAAAACCATATTGAGAAAATCGTACACCATGACCAAGTTGGTTTCATCCCAGGAAAGCAAGGCTGGTTCAACATACGCAAAACAATACACTTTATTCAACATATAAATCGAACTAAAAACAAGAATCACATGATCATTTCAATAGATGCAGAAAAAGCATTTGACAAAATTCATATACCACTACTGGGTGTCATACCAAAGAGATTGAAACTAGAAAACTACAGTAATGTCTGCAAACCCATGTTCATAGCAGCATGATTTACAGTGGCCAAATGATGGAATCAACCTGGGTGTCCCTCAACAGATGAGTGGATTACAAAATTGTGGAAAATACACACAATGGAATTCTACTCAGCAATAAAGAAGGACAAAATAACATCATTTTCAAGGAATTGGAAGGATCTGGAGAACATTATGTTAAGTAAGATCAGCCAATCACAAAAAAATAAGGGACATATGTTTTCATTAATATTAACAACCTAGGGAGAAGTGGGGACACACAAGGGACTCTGGTTGATAATGGAGAACCCTCAGCGGGGCAAGGGAAGTGGTACAAGGGAAGGGGAAGGGCAAGAAAGAAGTGAATCAGTGGAATTACTATCATAAACAGTGTGTACATATGAGAATAAACCAACATCATTCTCGGTACTTCATATGGGTCAAGGGAGGCAGGGGGGACACTAAGAGCTGTGTACATGTATGTTAACATCAAATAGATATTCATTGCGATGTGAGACTCCAATGCACTAATATAAGCATGTTAAAAAATAATTGTACTGAGCCCGGCGTGGTGGCACACGCTTGTAATCCCAGTACTTTGGGAGGCGGAGACCGGAGGATCCGGGTTTGTGACCAGCTTCAGCTCTCTCTTTCTCTCTCTCTCTCTCCCTGTCTCTCTCTCTCTCTACCTAGTGAGGCCCTCTGCAACTTCGTGAAACCTGGTTTCAAAATAAAGTATAAAAAATAGGGCCGGGTGTGTAGTGCGGAGGTAGAATGCCCCTGGGTTCAATCCCCGGTACCGCAAAAAAAAAAAAAAAATTATACTGTATATGTTTATAGTGGTGATTATGTTAAGCAGCATTTCTTCAACCATTTTTATACTCTCATACCTAATATTATATAGTAAAGTGGCTAATTGCATTTTCTGACTAGTTTTTGACACATAAAAATGACTTCCAGAAAGGTCTAGTTCTTAGTGCAAGTTGGGTACTTAACAATGGAAAATGCTAAAATAAGATCTTAGTTCCTTTCACAATAATATAGTGTTTAAAAATGAAAAGAGAAGACATTGCATTGCTTATTACCACATAGAGATTAAAAATTTCAAAAACTACAATTCAATTGCTAGTGTTATAATTCCATAAGTATAAAAGTTGTTTTAACTTGGTTTACTACTTGTAATATTAATTTCAGAAAAGTATGATGCGGGCCGGGTGTGGTGACACACGCTTGTAATCCCAGTACTTGGGAGGCGGAGTCCGGAGGATCCGGGTTCGCGGCCAGCCTCAGCTACTTAGTGAGGCCTCTGCAACTTTGTGAGACCCGGTTTCAAAATAAAGTATAAAAAATAGGGCGGGGATGTAGCTCAGAGGTAAAATGCCCCAGGGTTCAATCCCCAGTACTTCAAAAAAAAAAAAGAAAAGAAAAGGAAATTATGATGAATCAAATGTGCTATAAAATGCATTTCATTGATTGTGTTTGTGATAAATTCTGTTGTAGTAAGTATCCTTTGTATGATATGATGAAAATGGTCCCTCATCTCTATGGTATTCTTCTCAAAAACATGAAACCCAAGTCAATTTGTGAAAATAAATCAGAACTATCTCAACCGAGGGACAGTCAATAACTGCCTATTACTACTCAGAATTGTCAAGATTATTAGCAGAAAGAAAAGGGAGTGATTTTGTCATGCCAGGAGGAGCTTTAGATGCCAAGTCTACTAAACTGGAACGTGGAATCCTGCAAAATCCTGTAACAGGAAAAGCACAGTCAGTTAAAATGTCTCCTGTCTCTCACCAGTTGCACAAATTCTCACAAAGTGGATTAAAGAGTCTACTGTAAGACCTGAAGTCATGAAACTAGCAGAAGAAAACATGAGGGAAACATTTCAGGACATTGGAATGGGCAAGGATTTTTTTGGACAAGATCCCAAAAGCACAGAAAACAAAAGCAAAAATAGAAAAATCAGATTGCTTCAAAGTAAAAAGATTCTTCTCAGCAAAGAACACAACCAAGAGATTGAAGAAACAACTTACAGAGTAGGAGAAAATATTTGCAAACTATACATCTAAGAGGAAGTTAATATCCAGAATGTATAAGGAACCTGAAGTACTCAATAGCAAAAAAAAAAAAAGCTCAGTATCACTAATCATCATGGAAATGCAAATCAAAATCATGTTGAGATATCCTTTCTCCCATGTAAGAATGGCTATTACCAAAACAACTAAAGATAACAAGTGCTGGTGAGGATGTACAGAAAAGGATCCCTTGCATACCACTGGCTGTCATATAAATTAGTACATCTATTATGAAAAACAGTATGAACATTCTTAACAAATTTAAAATAAAACTATCATATGATCTAATAATGTCACTGCTTGGTATATATCCGAAGCAAATCAAATCAGTATATCAAAGAGACATCTGTGTCAGGCATGGTGCCATACACCTGTAAACCCAGTACTTGGAAGTGTAGGGAGAAGGACAGGTGGGGAAAGTTTGATCCATGAGCACTAAGTTGTAGTTAGATAGGAATAAAAATTCTGGTGTGTGATTGCATGATAGAGTGACCATAGATAACATTTATGTGCCGGACATTTCAAAGAGCTAGAAGAGTTTCTTTGTTTGTTTGTTTGTTTGTTTGTTTGTTTTTGGTACTGGGGATTGATTCCAGGGGTGTTCTACCTCTGACCTACACTCTCAGCCCTTTTTATTTTAAATTTTGAAGCAAGATCTCCCTAAATAGCTGAGGCTGACCTCCAATATGTGATCCTTCTGTCTCAGCTTCCCAACTACTGGGATTACAAGCATGAACCACCATGTGCTATAGAAGACAGGATTTTGAATGTTCTCACAATAAAGAAATGGCAAATGATTGAGAATATAGGAATGTTTAACTGTACTTAAATATTATACAATGTATACATGTATCAAAACATCACATACATATGCACATTATTTATTTATGTACCTCATAGATAAGTACATTGTTTTATTTTAGGTTTTATGTTTATTTATCACTAAAAATGAAAATTTAAACTTAAACGAACAAATCAGGGCCAGGCGTGGTGGCGCACGCTTGTAATCCCAGTACTTTGGGAGGCAGAGACTGGAGGATCCGGATTTGCGGCCAGCCTCAGCTCTCTATCTATCTATCTTTCTCTCTCTCTCTCTCTCTCTCTCTCTCTCTCTCTCTCCCTGTCTCTCTCTCTACTTAGGCCCTCCACAACTTCGTGAGACCCAGTTTCAAAATAAAGTATAAAAAATAGGGCCGGGAGTGTAGCGTGGAGGTAGAACGCCCCCAGGTTCAATCCCCGGTACTGCAAAAATAATAAATAAATAAATAAATAAATAAATAAATAAATAAATGAACAAATCAGAATAAAGTATGTAATTTTGTTACTAATAATCCATGGATATTGGTTCAGTAATTTTGACACACTTATCATACTAAATTAGGATGCTAATAATTTGGAAAGCTGAGTTTGAACCTCATGGAAACTTCCTGTACTACCTGCAGTTTTTCTGTTGATCTAACACTGTTATAAAATAAAAATTTTATTTTAACAATTCTTAAGCATATATTCACCATATCCCAAGTAGAATTAAAATTTATGTTAACACCAAAATTAATGTGAGAACAATAATTGACATGAGAGCAGTATTTTATAATAGCTTATTTACAGAGCTGAACTGACAAATGGTGGTTAATTCACAGAGTGACCTCATATTCAGCACACAGAAGAAGTGAGCTGTTGATGAATGAATGAACAGGATGAAACTCAAATGCACTATGTTTAGCAAAGTCAGATTTGAAGCCTCGCTAGTGGGTTTTCATTTATTTGAAATTATTTCTAAGACAAACTTATTCAGAAAGAAAAAAAAAATTAGTTGTTACCAGAGGGTTACGAGGAAGGTTTTATGAACAAGGAGCTGGGGCACTTTTTTACTTATTTGTAACTCTTCTATATTTTGATTGTGGTAGTGGTTATACAACTGCATACATTTTTAAAAATCATAGAATAATTTTACCAGAAAGAGTGAATTTTACTCTATATAAACTATCTCTTCATATAAAAAAGGGGATATTTATGAGTAACAACATAATATGTCACCTTAAAAAGTATATGACACAAACCAGGCATGGTGGCACACTCCTGTAACCCCAGTACTGGGAGGGCTGAGACAGGAAGATTGCATGTTTAAGTCCAGTGTGTATCTTCATGAGACACTTTTTCAAAAATAAAAATGTAAATAAAATTGGACTGGGAGTAGAGCTCAGAGGTAGAACACCCCTGGTTTCAATTCCCAGTACCCCCCAAATTATATATATATATATGTATATATATATATATACATATATATACATATATATATTAGTATATTTATAACACAAATACAGATATAGATATATTTATAATACAAAAATAGTCTCTTGAAAATATCAAAGTACTATTGGTCAAATCTTGGGAAGTCTTAGCAGCCAGGATAATGGTGTGCATGTTTATATATGGGGCAAATTCTGAGAAGAATTTCCAATTAGGAACATGAGAAAAATAAAGAATTGGTTTATCTTGTGCCAGCTCTCTCAGTAAATGGTGTAGTTTATTTGCAAAACTAGAAATTAGAGTGTGCTTGAACTCAAAGTATTTAAAATTCAAACACTCTGTGAGGTGGCAGTGGCCTTGTAGAGCTCATTAGATCACAGACCTCGTAGAGCTCATTAAATTAGATTTCTTTAAAGGAATGTAAACTCAGGTATGATTACTATTATTATAGGGAAAATGAAGAAACTTAAGATACTGGCCCTAAAAGGTTCATAATTTATCAACCCAACCTCCCACAAAATGAATTCATTTGTTAGAGAAAATTTAATAGCTGATTACAACTTGGAAAATAGTTTAAATTAAAATGAAATAATTGAAAAGAAACAAAAGTAATTAGAATGCCAAATCACCAACAGTTCTTGTTCAACCAATAATTCATATGTGGCAAACACAATATTGCTCATTGAAATAACATTTTATCAAGTAGTGTATCAGTGGATAGATATTTATTAGAAATTCAGCATGTATTTTCTCATTTAACCCTCCAAGCAATGAAGCAAGGTAGGATCTGTAATTATTATTCCACTTTTATAGATGGGAGTATCAGATGACTTTGTCTTGTTCTGGATCCCGGTATCTGAATTTTGACAATGGATAACCCTTTAAGACTTAGCCACCCTAATTTTTGGTTAAGATTGGACACACCCATGTATTGAGCCTTATCTACTTTATGCTTATGTACTTTAAAAAGATAGCCTCAAATTTGACTCTATTTTAATCTTGTTTTCTATTTCATTACAGTGTTTGTTTCGGAATAGAGGTAGATAGCATAGTTATTAGAGCCAGCCTGCACAGGGCCACTGGATAGGTAATAGAAAGACCTGCCTCACAGCAACACTGGAAGAGTAAATGAAATAACCCACAGAAATTGTTTGTAACAGGGCTTAGACCTACATCAGTGTTACATTATTTATTTAATTCTAAATTATTTGGGTTTATTCTCTCACTTTTCCTTTACAACACCTAAAGCTAGGTGCTTTGTTCATTAATGTTCAGCCTTTCTTTTCTGATTTAATTATTTAAAGCTACAGATTCACATATAAGCACTGTACTAGCTGCATCTCTAAAGGTCCTGGGTTTTTTTTTTCAATATGTGTGTGTGTGTGTGTGTGTGTGTGTGTGTGTGTGTGTGTGTGCACGTTACTGGGGATTGAACCCAGGGGCATTGTACTTCTGAGATACACCCTTAGCCCTATTTTATTTTTTTTTTATTTTGAAACAGGGTCTGGCTAAGTTACTGTATGCTGGTCTTGAACCTGTGATCCTCCTTCTAGAGCCTGTCAAGTATGGGAATTAGAGGTGTGTGTCATCATACCCGGCTAAGGTGCTGGTTTTGACTAGGAGAAATTTTTTCATTGGTATCTAAATTCCATTATACTTTCTTATTTGACCCAGAAGTTATTGATAATAGGTTTATATTTCTAGATTTAAAAACATGATTTTTCTTGTAATCTTATTTTTTAACTTAGATGCATTGTAAATCACAGAATATTCAATTCCTTTGAAATTATTTGAGACTCGTATTGTATACTGGGATAGTCAATACTCACACATGCTTCATCTGTGTGCAATAGATATAATTTCTGTATGGGCTGGTTGAAATCATCTTTGATCCTACTCATATTTTTGGTTTTCTTTGTTTTACCACTGTTAAGAAAGTCAGGTAAATGTCACCCTCTATGGTGGTGGATTTTCTACTTCCTCTTGTTTTTTCTGACAAATTTTGCTTAACATGTGCTTGGGAGCATCGACTTAATAAATGTTCCTGATGAGCTGAAACATTTTTAGCACTGACTTTTCTTTGTTCCTAATGATGCTTTTTACCCCAGAAGTCACCTTTTCATATTAATATAATTTCATCAGCATTTTGGGCTACATAATTGATTAGTATTTATTTATAAATTTTTCAATTTATCCACTTAGATTTATCAATATATGTGCCACCTAATTTGCTTATCTTTCCATTTTTTCATCAGACATTCTATGTGAGATGACTTAAATTCTGTTGTTTGTTTGTTTGCTTGCTTGCTTGTTTATGTGGTACTGGGATTAAACCCAGAAGCATTATACCACTGAGTCACATCCCCAGCCCTTTTTAATTTTTTTTGTTGTGAAACTGGGTCTTGTTAGGTTGCTGAAAATCTCACTAAATTGCTGAGGCTGGCCTTGAACCTGCAATCCTCCTGGCTCAGTCTCTCAAGTGCTGGAATCACAGGCATGGGCCACCAGGCCCAGTTAGATCACATAGATTCTGCCTTTAAAAAAAATACTTAACATTTGCCTTAAATAGGTCCTGTGGTGTCAAAATTGTCTTTATACAAATCATCTTTACACTGTTCTCATGTGTGCCATTTCCAGTTGTTCTACCTGTAAATTATGGTTTTGATTTTCCCTTCTCCAAGCAATTTAAGTTACATTGTTCCACCATCTACTGACTCTGCTTCCTGTGTTTGAGAAGAGAGCTGCCAGGGCAATTCTCATGTCTTTGAAGGCTCTCTTTTCCTTATGTATGCTCTTCAAGACTTAGTTTATTCAGTGACTATCTGGATTTCCACTACAATGTAGTTAGGCAAGACAGTCTCTTTAGCCTACTTGTTATTCTTGGGCTTACAATTATTTCTGGAATATTCTCAGTCATCACTCCAATTTTGTTGTTCCCCATTCTCTCTCCATTTATTTATTTATTCATTCATTCATTCATTATTTTTCAGAAACATTGATTGACTTTTCATTTTGGGTTTTTTATTTTTTGGAGGTACCGGGGATTGAACCCAGGGATATTCTACCTCCAAGCTACACCCCCAGCCCTATTTTTTATTCTTTATTTTGAAACAAGGTCTCACTAAGTGCAGACGGCCTCACTAGGTAGCTGAGGCTGGCCACAAAACCAGATCCTCCAGTCTCAGCCTCCCAGGTACTGGGATTAAAAACGTGCTCCACCATGCCTGGCTCATTTGATTTTTAATTTTATTGAACTATAAAAATCTCTTTATGTCTCTATGCACACACATACACACACACACACACACACACACACACACTCACTGCACACATACACATACTTACTATCAAATTAGTATTGAATTCAGTTATTTTATTTTTCTCTTACTTTTCTTTTCAAGTCCAATACTTTTTATGCACCTCCTGACTTAAGCATAGTTTAACTTGCATTTCTTTAAGTATTTTAAGAAGGTTATTTTATATTTCATTTGGCAATTCTAATATTCAATATTTCTTATGGAACTCAGTCTGTTCTTTGCTTTTTTTCTTTGCTACTCCTTAAAAAATGTTGCATTTCCTTGTGTTTGCTGCTTTGTGATTATGATTTTTTAACGTGCTTTTATTGGTGCATTGGAGTCTTACATCACAGTGAATATCAATTTGATGTTAACATACATGCACACAGCTCTTAGTGCCCCCCCAACCCCTATGAAGTACCGAGAATGATGTTGGTTTATTCTCACATGTACATATTGTTTATGATAGTAATTCCACTGATTTGCTTTTTCTTGCCCTTCCCCTTCCCTTGTACCACTTCCCTTGCCCCACTGAGGGTTCTCCATTATCAACAAGAGTCCCTTGTGTGTTCCCACTACTTTCTACTTGCACATATTAATGAAAACATATGTCCCTTATTTTTTTGTGATTGATCTCACTTAACATAATGTTCTCCAGATCCTTCCACTTTCTTGAAAATTATGTTATTTTGTTCTTCTTTATTGCTGAGTAGAATTCCATTGTGTGTATTTCCCACAATTTTATAATCCACTCATTTGTTGATGGATGCCTAGGTTGGTTCTATAAATTGGCCACTGTGAATTGTGCTGCTATGAACATGGGTATGCATATATTACTGTAGTTTTCTGGTTTCAATCCCTTTGTATGATACCCAGTAGTATTATAGCCAGATCATATGGTGCATCTATTCCCAGTTTTCTGAGGAATCTCCACACTGATCTACATAGTGGTTGAACTAGTTTGCAATCCCACCAACAGTGTAGAAGAGTCCCGATTTCCCCACATCCTGGCCAACATTTGTTGTTGTTTGACTTCTTAATGATTGCCATTCTAATTGGGGTCAGATGAAATCTTAGAGTAGTTTTGATTTGCATCTCCCTGATTGCTAATGATGTTGAACATTTTTTCATGTATCTATTGACCATTTGTATCTCTTCTTTCGTAAAGTGTCTATTCATTTCAGTTGCCCACTTCTTGATCAGATTATTTATTTTCTTAGTGTAAAGCCTTTTAAGTTCTTTGTATATCTTAGATATTGGACCTCTGTCAGAGGGATAGCTTGCAAAGATCTTCTCCCATTCTGTCAGCTTTCTCTTTAGGCTCTTGATGGTTTCCTTTGATGAGCAGAAGCTTTGTAGTTTAATGCTATCCCACTTATTAATTCTTGTTTTAATTTCCTGTGCTTTGGAGGTCTTGTTGAGGAAGGTTTTACCCGTGCCTATATGTTGGAGTGTTGAACCTCTGCCTTCTTCTAATAATTTCACAGACTCTGGTCTAACTTTCAGGTCTCTGATCCATCTCCAATTGACTCCTGTGCAAGGTGAAAGGTAAGGATTTAATTCCATTTTTCTGCAGGTAGATAACCAGTTTTCCCGGAACCATTTGTTGAAAAGACTTTTCTTTTTACCAACGTATGTGTTTAGCACATTTGTTGAAAATCAATTTACTATAAGTTTGTAAACTTGTTTCTGTATCTTCTATTCTGTTCCCCTGGTCTATATGTCTGTTTTTGTGCCAATACTATGCTGATGTTATTACTATAGCTCTGTAGTACAATTTGAAGTCAGGAATTGTAATGCCTCCTGCATGGTTCTTATTGCTGAGAATTGCTTTGGCTATTCTGGGTCTTTTGTTTCTCCATATAAAATTAATGACTGCTTTTTCTAGATCTGTGAAAAATGATGTTGGTATTTTGATAGGGATTGCAATGATTCTGTAGATCATTTTTGGCAGGATGGCCATTTTGATAATATTTATTCTGCCTATCCAAGAGCAGGGGAGATCTTTCCATCTTCTCAGATCTTCTTTGATTTTTTTCTTCGGTGTTCTATAGTTTTCACCGTAGAGGTCTTTTACCTCCTTGGTTAAGTTTATTCCTAGTTATTTGATTGGTTTTGAAGTTATTGTGAATTAAATTGTTTTCTGGATTTCTTTCTCAGTGGATTCATGGTTGGCATACATGAAATCTACTAATTTTTTTAGGTTGATCTTGTATCCAGCTACTTTGTTGAATTTATTAATCAGCTCTAGTAGATTTTTGGTTGAGTTCTCTAGTTTTCTAGATATAGGATCATATCATCTGCAAATAATAGGATCATATCATCTGCGTGGCTGGTCTTGGTAAAGTGCAGGGGTGCTGCCCAGATCTTGGCTTGCGTGGGGCTCCAATGCTGGGTGTTGGGGATCACGTGGGCTTGTAGCGTGGTGGAGGGGGAGTTGTGCAAATGTGCAGGGGGCTCCTGCTCCAGCAGTCTTTGAAGGATTTTCACGATCTGCTGTCGGGATGGCCCCACCACTCACAGAAATCTGCTCTGGTTTCTCCTCCCAATTTGCTGGTGGCGCTGGGGACTATTAGCCCGGCTGTAGGGTCCAAGGTAAGATGGCTCCTTACCGATCCTGCTGACACTGGATTGCATTTTTCTGTGGGACTCTGTAGCTGCTGGACTCTGTGTAGTTGTATTCGGGTTGAGGATTTTGGGTTTTGGTTCTTCTGTGGCTGTGCAATGTTGTTTACTTCTGTGCCCCCCAGGTGATTTTGAGTCAGGCTCATTCAGGGGCTCCTATTCCATCACCATCTTGAATCCTCATGATTTTTTATTTAAATAAATTTCCTATGGCAATTCTTCGTGGTCACGTTTGATATGGAGTTTCTGAAGAGAATGTTTGCTTTCGCTTCTCTCCGGCACTTAAAGGCTTACTTGCCCACTTTTCATCAAATTTTGGCTTTCAGGTGTTTTATATCAACCAGGCTGCTTACATTTATGATGGAAACCTTTAAAGACCATTTGTGTTTATATGCTCTTAAGATTTGTTTTCCTTATTCAGGGGAAATATTTCTTAGATCATCCCATGAAGCCCAGTGGGTTTATTTTTCTATTTTCCCTCAGTAATATCATGTTCTTTGGGACACTTCCTATATGAAAAGCTAAGAACTTTATTTTGTTTCTTGAATTTTCTACAGAATAGCAAGAAAATGACCCCTTAGTTTCACATTGTGGAAGTGAGTATTTGCATGTATTACTGGAAAAAAGGTATTCAGGAATCACCAATGCATTTTTTTATTCCTTTAAGGGAAAATTGATTCTTTTTAATTTAAATCATAATTTAAAAAAGCCTACCTCTAGTCAAAAGATGCATCAAAGGAAAGCGATTTTGGAAGAGAAGGTCCTCATGGCCTTATTGATCCTCTGTCCAGGATTAGAGCTTGTTGGTACCAGTTTTAGTTGTTAAGGGTTTATTGAGATGTTCTAACTATGCATATTAATATTTCAAGGCTTTAATTTTCTTTTGTTAGAAGTAATTAAGAGAGATAAAATTACTTCTATCTTCAAAAATATAGTGAAGTTATTTTAACTTGAAAATACCATGACCCATTAGACTTTTTAAAAATGTGTAAGTCATGCAGGTGCAATGGCACACACCTGTAATCTCAGAATTTAGGAGGCTGAGACAGAAGGATTGCAGGTTTGAGGCCAGCCTCAGCAATTTAGTGAGATCCTGAGCATTTTAGGAAAACCCTGTTTCAAAATAAAAAGAGCCAGGTGTATAACTCAGGGGTAGAATGCCCCTGGTTTCAATCCTCCATATCCCACCCCCCAAAAAACAGAAAAAAACCCATGTAAGTCATAGATATATTATGGACTGTGACATACTTATCTTATATTTTGAAATATTGTTTACCACATATTGTTAGTTAAGGTAATTTATAGCAATGTTAAAAATGGTCTAAAATAAGTAAAATTTATCAGAATAGAATAACTTAGTGGGATGATAAAACACTAAAATAAATTTTCATTCTGTTTTCTTGTCATGTACCCAAATAATTCCATCATCTTTCAGTAAGGTGTTTAAAAAATAGAAAAGAAACCCCATTTTGTGCCCATTTTTAAATTTTATTTCACAAAGTTAAGAATTCAGTATTTTTTATATTCTGTATTCAATGGCAAAGAAAAAAAGTTGACATAAGTAAACATACCATTATGAGGTGAATTAAGAGATGAATAAAGAGACAAAGAGCCAGTCATACTTTGGACTCTATTGAAGGAGTTAAATAATCCTATCAATGAACTCTGACTGAATGATTGAATGATGACATCCTCAATGAATCTTCTCAAGCTCAGGAATTCATGAATGAACACTCATTCCATGAATAACAATAACAACAACACATACATAAACGTGTGTAACATTCTCATCTAGTCAGAAATACCTTATCTTTCCTCAACTACAGACAACTATTTTCATAAGAAAAAATAAATTTCTAAATCAAATGCTTATCTTTGAAAGTCTTCAGTAGGATCATTGCTAACTATGCTATCATTTCTAACAATCTAATTCTGATCTCATGTCATAACTTTGAAATGCAAAAATTTCAGGTTAATCTTCACGATGCACACTTTTGAAATTGATATTTTTATACATTAATGTATTTTCTTCATTAAAGCACTGAAACCCGTGAAATCAAAATCTCAACCTGCAGTTTTAGCTACTAATGTGTGTAATCCTGCCTTACTAGTTTATCCTCTCTGTCCTTGGAAGTGCTATAGAATTATCTCAGATATTAACAGGACTCCTCTGAGATCCTTGAATGCATTCCCTTTCTTAGCGCTGAGGGGATTTCCTAAGGACAATCATTCTAGCATCACCACTCTTTCCTGATCTATTGTAATACCAAGTCTTTCAGTATGCCCTGATGACCTATTCTCTTCCTGTATGCAACATGCATTTATAGACAACCTTCTATAACAGGGCTCATGCTAGACATAGTCTCTGCTCACAAGGACCCCAAAGTGAACCTCATATTTCTAAATCTTGAGAACATATAATTTATGATTTTCAAAAAATATTAATACTTTGGCCTTACACGTATACATTTTAATCTCATAATGTCAAGGGAGATGCATTGGAAACTATAGATAAAATTACTCTGAGTGAATCTAATATTCCCTTACATGTAGATACAAACAGACAAAAGAAAAACAATGAGGCTACACGTATGTGCTAAGGGTATCTTATGTGAGAGCTGCCTGCTGCTGCCCAGGACTGGGCCCTTAGGGAGGAGGAGCCATGAAGATGGCAGATGACCCCAGTGCTGCCCCCAGTGCTGCCCACGGAGATGTGGAAATCTGGAAGATCAAGAAGCTTAGTAAAATCTTGGAGGCCACCTGCAGCAATGGCACCACCATGATATCGTTGGTTATTCTTCCCATAGATCAGATTTCATGAGTGGCAAAATGATAGCAGATGAGTTTGGAACAGCACCTAACATTAACTCACATGTAAACCCTTTTCAGTTTGGGGAGCCATTGTATCTGTACAACAATGACCCAAACTTAATGAAAAGTACTTCCAAATAGTCTGCTTGTTTACTGTGGAACAATTATAACAGAAGAAGGAAAGGAAAAGAAAGTCAACATCTATTTTGAACCTTTCAAACCAATTAATACATCATTGTATTTGTGTGACAATAAATTCTACACTGAGGCTCTAACAGCACGACTTTCAGATGACAGCAGGTTTTATTTCACTGTAATAGAAAATAGTGATTCACTTTTTGGCACACTCAAAGGAAACACGAGAGAATTCCTGAATAAATTCCCTGTGGCTCTCCCAAAGAAAGGAGAGGAAATAGAGGAGGTCAATCGGCCTTGCGTTTTGCCTGTTTAAGCATGGAAAAGTGGCGCCGGGCATGGTGGTGCATGCTTGTAATCCCAGTACGTGGGAGGCGGAGACCAGAGGATCTGGGTTCGAGGCCAGCCTCAGCTACTTAGTGAGGCCCTCCACAACTTCGTGAGACCCGGTTTCAAAATAAAGTATAAAAAATAGGGCCGGGGGTGTAGCGCGGAGGTAGAACGCCCCTGGGTTCAATCCCCAGTACTACAAAAAAAAAAAAAAAGAATAGAAAAGTGACATAACTATGTCTGCAAAGTAGCAGAAACTGCTGTGAAGCTGTTTGTTTTTGGGGAGAATAAATGTGGCTGTTCTTTTAGCTGGTTCAACTGCCTTTAAAACAAGTCAATCTGATATGTTTGATCAGAGGTTACAATAAAAAGTTTTAAGATTAGTTTATATATCCTATGGTGGTGAAAATAGATTCAACCAATCTATTGAGTTACCTGCTGAAGTCCTCTCCAACATGAAATTCATTCAAGAGAAGAAATTAATAGCAAGATACTTTGATGAAATTAGGACATGGGTGAGCACTACTTTGGAGTTGAAGATACACTAAAGGCTTTGGAAATGGGAGCTGTAGAGATTCTAATAATCTATGAAAATCTGGATATTCTGAGATATCTTCTTCACTGCCAAGGCGCAGAAGAGGAGAAAATTTTCTATTTAACTCCAAAACAAAAGAAGGATAAATCTTATTTCACAGACAAAGAGACAGGAAGGAACATGAGCTGATTGAGACCATGCTCCCTTGGAATGGTTTGTTAACAACTATGAAGCTATATTGGAAATGGTCACAGAAAAGTCACAAGAAGGATCCCAATTTGTAAACAGATTTGGTGGAATTGGAGGTATCTTGCAGTACTAAGTAGATTTCCAGGGAATGGAATATCAAGGAGATGATGAGTTTTTTGACCTTGATGACTACTATATGTCTCACCCTCCAGCATCCAACCCATGGTGGAATCCAAACAGATCCCTGCCTTATAATTGAAACATTTCCAGAACATGAGCACTGGACACTGAAAAGAAAAACAAAACAAAACCAGCCCCAGCCCCTACACTTTGGTCTGTCATGGTGTTAGCTCAGGAGCCTGCAACTAAGTTCCTAAATGCCACATTGGACTAACATTAAAAAGAATCCCCGTTTTTACTTTTATTCAGTGGTGATATAGGCTGATATTGCATTTTATGAAAAATAAAAGATATTTTAACCTTCACACATAGAAGCAAAAATACTTTGCTGTAAACCTTCAAAAGTTAATATAAGTGAGATCATAAATATATGTGTATAAATATAAATATATGTATATAAAAATAAATATACTAAATATAAAATAAATAAATGTGTATAAATAAATATATATGTATATAGTTAACTACATAAAATAAATATACATGTACATAGTAAACTATATAAATATATATGTACGTAGTAAACTCTAGTTTAGTCATGGTAATATGGCAGCACTAGAGGCTGGATGCTCTCCCAGACTGGTACGGTATACTGTTTTCTCTGGTCTCTATGCTGAATTCATCTAGTCTCATCTGTGCCTCCATAACTCATCAAGAAGCTGAGAGGAATGACTTTGGAGAAAAAAAAAATGGTCTCAGGAATCAGTCTGCTATCACTAGCTGGGTGTTCTGGCCAACCAGAACAAGCCAAATTAAAGTTTGTTTCAGTTTCTCATTTTAGTATAGGTTAATATTGCACTTATGTTTGAGGGATGTTGGAATGTTTCAATACAATAATAGATCACCATGCTCAAAAGAGTGTTTGGTGAATAACAACATATAATACATGTGAGCAATTCATTTTTTTCCCTAAGAGAAGAATATTTGCCAGATGATTTTCTCGAAAACTGTATGTATACTACTTAAAGCATGAAAACATTTTATAATGTAATTTAAAGATTTTTGCACTTCTTCTTATCTAATTGACCAGAGTAAGTGCCTTAAGTTAAGCCTCTCCTTAAGGCTTAAGTGAGAGTCCTCTTTATTTTCATCAATTTTAAAGCACTGAAATGAATAACAAGTTCAGAATCCATTGATATTTGGAGTTGTTTGCCCTATAGAAAAATGATCCAGATCCAGTACATATATTTTTACTATCCTAAAGACACTGATTTTTCTGCTGCAGATAAAATACATCAAAAAAACTAGTTAAAACAACAATCTCAATTTCAAACACAATGCAAACTCAAACTCTTACTTTTGCAGAACAGAGTAAAGAAACTAACTTCAGCTATTTGTAAAAGCTTAGACACATTTATACTTATTTTAGCTTATAACTTAACCCTGATTTTAAATGGTAGAATTTTTGTCAAATAATAGAAACTTTATTTTTTTTGGTCTGAGATATAAAAATTCCAAACCCATTTGACTTTGGGATTGAACCATGGAAAAGACAAACATGCTACATAGTATTTACTCTAAGGGTTTTAAATAGTAAGTCAGTGTATCAGGTAGAGTCCAATCAGAATAAATAGAACCTACATCAAATATTTCAGTAGGACAAAATACAGTGAGCAAGATGAAAAGATTAGAAACAGATGAATCCAATAAAAAGCAACAGTGCACCAGCTTTAAGGAGGAGCTGGAGTTGTGCAAGGATTTATTCCAAGGCTTCTGGTGAAAACAAGGACCACAGACTCTCAACTGCTTCCAAAACTGCTTTTTTGAAGCAGAGGAAGAGAGGGATGGTTCTCTCATCCTCTCATCCTAAAAATTGCTTCCAGGGTCTGGCATAGCCTAATTGTCAGGAAATAGGAGAGCAAACCAGTCTGTTAGCAAACAGGCAAAGGTCAGCACAGTGCGAATATAAGGAAATAAATTACAATATAATAATGACTTCCTGAAACTCTATTATGGGAGAACCAGGGATGTGCAGTCAAATATTCCCAGAGGAACATTATTTGTAATATCCCCAAATTAATATTCCATGATTACCAGGCCCGTGGTTGCTTCATTTTCTTTAAGTGTGGTTGCCATAAATAAATTGCATAATTAAATTTAAAAAATGTGATTATACTTATTTAAAATCAATTTTGTAATTAACTTGGAAGTAAAATTAAATGTCACTCAAAAATCCAGGTAAAACTATGTGTGAAACAAACCACATCAAGTGATGTGTACATATATAAATGTATCACTTTGAATCTCACTATGTTGTATAGTTACGATGCACCAGTAAAATTATAAAAAATAGAAATGAAAAATCAACTTTTATTCATATATTAATGATATGTTGTTGGTTTGGGGTGGTCTTATGTTAGAATACCTTAGAGTCTTATTGATAATTATATCTTTTTACCTTCTAATAGTTGCACAACAACAATCAATAAACTTTTTTTCAAGGTATTCTCCTCTTGTACTCTCTGAACAGGCTAAGAATCTATTGTAGCCCAATTTATCTAGATTGGCTAATTTCTGAAATTTGTATACCATTTCCTGTATTCTGTACTATTTTTTCTATGTACTATTAAAATACTGAAATTCCCAATATTCTCCCTCAATGATGGGAGCCATTAAGATCTAATTTGATATGCTAGGTGAATTTTCCCCTTGTTCATTGGTGAAACAAAGTTTGAAAATCCTTCAAACTTCTGTGAATATAGCTTCACTATTAAATATGGGAAAGGAAGTAACAACAAAAAAATCATTTATGAGGAATCCTAGTTCCCCTATTAAGAATATACTGAAAGGATATTGCTAAACTCTGCAAAACAATGTAAAAATATTTACTCAAGTTCACAGGGAAAGTATTCAAACCCAACCCCAATAGCATATGAAAAGATATTCACCATGATGAAGTATAATTAATCCCAGTCATGTAAGTAAGGATGATTCAACACATGTAAATAACTAATGTGATACACCACATCAAGAGAATGAAAGGCAAAAACTATATGATTGCCTCAATAGATTCAGAAAAGACACTTAATAAAATTCAACATTCTTTCATGAAAAAGGTACTGAACAAATTTAGGTATAGGAATAATGAATCTTAGTATAATAAAGGTCATTCATAATAAGCCAGCAACTAACATTATACTGAATAGAAGATAGCTGACAATTTTCTCCCTAAGCTCTGGAACAGGATAAGGATACCCTCTGTACCACTTTTATTCAACATAGAGCTGGGAAGTCCTAGCCAGAGCAATCAGTCAAGAGAAAGAAACAAAGATCATTCAAATGGAAAAGAAGATAAATTGTCCTGTTTATAGATGGCATGATCTTATGTAGAGAAAATCCCCAAACTCCACAAAAAATACTACTAGAATTAATACATATATTCAGTAAATTTACAGGATACAAAAATCAACATAGAAAAAACAGTAACACTGCTATATGTCAATAGAAAATTAGCTGAATTGGAAATCAAAAAAAAAATCTCATTTACAATAGATAAAAATATCTTTTAATATTCTATACACAGAGGTGGAATGGATGAGATAATATAAGATAGAGACTTATGACAAACAAGCATTATTCTTAATGGTGAGATTCTCAAAGCTTTTCCATTAAGATTAGGAAGAAAGAAAGACTTCCTTCCCACCACTCCTTTTCAACATCATGTGGAAATGCTAGCTAATACAATAAAACAAGACAAGGATATAAAAGGCATGCAGATTGTGAAGGGAGCAATAAAACTGTCTTTGTTTACAAATGACATGATAATCTATGTAGAGAATCTGAAAAAAAATCAATGTAATGATTCATGCAAATAATAAGCAATTATAGGAAAGTTGTAAAACAGAAGGTTTGTATAAAGAATAGCAAACACTTTTCTATATATGAGAAATGAACGAGTGGAATTTAAAGTTAAAATCAAATTACAATTTACATTAGTATCCAAAAATGAAATAATTAGATATATACCTTACATAATAAATATAAAATCTAAAAGAGGAAATTAAAAAATTCTGATGAATGAAATCAAAGTAAAACTACATAAATAGATATCCCACATTCATGGATAGGAGGACTAAATGTTGACAAGTTGCCAGTTTTTCTCAACATGAATTGTATTTTAATGCAATTTCAATCAACAACTCAGTAAATTATTTTGTGCATAGTGACATATTGATTCTAAATTTTATATGGAGAGGTAATAAATCCAGAATAGCCAATACAACATTGAAGTAGAGTAATAATGTTGGAGTGTTAACACCACCCTAACTTAAGACTTGCTCTAAAGTTACAGTAATCAAAATGTTTGATATTTGTGAAACAGACAAATCGATCAATGGAACAAAATAGAAAGACCAGAAATAAAGTCATATAAATACAGTCAGCTGATATTTGGTAGAAGAGTAAAGATGATACATTGGAGCAAACATAGTCTTTTCAAGAAATCGTGCTGGAAAAAGTGGACACATACACATACGCACACACACACAGATGAATCTAAACACAGGTCATATACCCTTCCCCAAAATTAATTCAGATGGATTGTACACTTAAATATAAAATAAAAAACCACTAAAAGATAACATATCAGAAATCCTAGAAAAACTTGGGTATAGCATTGGATTTTTAGATACAAAACAAGAGACATGATCAATGACCACAATAACTGATAAGCTAATCTTCATTAAAAGTAGAAACTAAAGCTCTGTAAAGATAATGTCAGGAGACTGAGAAGATAAGTCACAAACTGGAATGAAATATTGGCAAAACATACATCAGATAAAGAACCGTTATCCAAAATATTCAAAGAACAGTTAAAACTTAACAATAAGAAGACAAACAATTTGATTAGGAAATGGACCAAAGATCTTAAGGGTTACTTCACCGAAGAGGATACAAAAATGGAAAATATAAGTATATGAATCTTATCAGGAAATTGCAAATTAAAACAATGACCCAGTACCACTACCCAACCATCAAAATGTCAAAAATATAGAATATGGACAAGATCACCCGCTGATGAGGATGTGGGACAACAAGAGCTCACATATGTTGCTGGCAAAATGCACAACTGTATAGCTTTTTTATAATGCACACTTGGGAGGACAGTTTCGCACTTCCTTATAAAGTTAAACATAACTTTACCATTAAAATCCAGCAACCACACATCTTAGCATATTACCCAAGGGAGTTTAAACCTATTTCTTCACAAATACCTGCACACAGATGTTTATAGCAGTTTTATTCATAATTGCCTAAATTTGGAAGTGACAAAGATGTCCCTTACTATGTCAATAGATAAATAACATGCAGTTAATCCAGACTAGTAGTGTATCATTCAGTACTAAAAACAAATAAGCTATCAACCCATGAAAATATATGGAAAAACATTAAGTGCATATTATTAGGTTAAAGAAATCAATTTTATAATGCTGTATACTGTATGATTACAAATATGCAACACTTCATGGAAGACAAAACTATGGATACAGTAGAAATCTTTGGTGGTTCCTTGAGATGTTTGAGTAGGGAGGTAAATGAACAGGCAGAACACAGGAGATTTGGGGGTTGGTGAAAATACTCAGTATGATATTAAAGTGATTGACACCCACCATTATACATATGTCCAAACCCATAAAAATTATAAAACCAAAAATGAACCGTAATATAAATGATGAACTGGATTTTAATGTAATTTCAATCAACTTCTCAGTAGATTCTTTTGTGTATATTGACAAATCGATCCCAGAATAAAGTCTCAGAATAGCCAATTCAATATTGAAGTTGAAGTGCTGATACCACCCTCATTTAAGACTTAATCTAAAACTACAGTAATCAAAATAGTTTGGTATTGGTGAAAGACTATACAAATAGATCAATGGAACAGAATAAAAGAATAAGGAGACCAGAAATGAACTCATAAAAATATCTGGTGATTTTTATTAGAGACCAGAAATAAATTCATATAAAAGTCTGGGTAATTTTGGTTTGTCAATATACATTAATCAATTATTAACAAATGTGCCAATATGGCAGGGTTGTTGCTAATGAGGGAGAATATACATATATGAAACTAGGGGTATATGGGAAGTCTCTGTGCCTTCCTTTCTATTTTGCTTTGAACACAGATCTTCTCTAAAATAATAAATTTTTAAACACACATAAACCCAGACATATATAGTTGATCATATCAATTTAGATTATCAATCCAAGTAAATTGGACTGGGTTAATACATCGTAGTATTTCTCCATGAGGCAGGGGATTCTGTGCCAAAAATGTATATGAAAATATTAAATATTTATGTTATGCCTTCCTTCTAAATATTGTTCTTTAATCCATTTTTAATATTCTTAATTTCTTATCAGAGTACTATGAATGTTTAATGCAATTTCTGTGTCCTGCTAACTTTGGGTATCTTTTATTCTTGTGCAAACAAAATTATTAGTTTAATTTTACTTGCAATGTGAGGATTTTGATGTTGAACAAACAACTAGTCATTGGAAGAGCTGATCAAACTTAGGATATTTATAAAGCTTTTAATTTCTTATTTATATTTTTCTTATTCTGAAGGAGTCAGAGGACATTTATACTTTAACAAAATTAATATTCCCAGTCACCATCCAACATTTGCTAATCTCTTACTATATCATGATAGATCCCAGAAAAATGTGAAACATTTGTGAAGATTTGGAAATGAATTATTTGGAGAAAAAGAGAATGTCCCTTGTCTGAAATAGAGATTTGGTGGGGCAGCTAATTAGCATGAGGAAGGGTAAGTAGTCTCTTATCAAGTATCCTTATAAAAAGTCCTGATTATATCTTTTCATGGTATTTTATATGAACTTATTTTAACACTTTACAAATCTAATTGTTCCCACTTATTATGGCCCAACACAATCCTTCTGGGATAAATAATAAAATAAGAGGGGATTTAGTACAGTATCTTCACTTCTAAAGAAATGTCTACAGGAGACCATATTTGTCACTTGAATCACAAATGACAGTTGCTCTAATTTAATCTTTGGTTTTACTTATTTGTTTTGTTCTGCCAGATGTTTTCCTTTGCTTATTTTACTGGTTTGGTCTTTCAAATACAGTTAGGTGAGGGATGCGTTGGTAATGTAGCTAGAGATACTTTCAATTCATTTGTTTTCTCACGATTTATAAAAGAATAAATGAGGTATTTTTTCCTAAATTTGACAAAGAATGTTTTAAAAGTTCTTATAGGGAACCTTGAAAGAATATTTTAAATAAAAATAAAGTGTTTACATGTTACTAAACTACCATGAAAAGATTGTTTACAACCAAAGTGAAAAAGTTTTGGGGAGCAGTGCAGAGAAGACACTGATATATTCTGACTCAAGAGGAGTAAAAAATTCACAAATGAGGGTGAAATTTGAGCTAGCCTTGGAAAAAAAGCAAGACTTTGACAAATGAAAATGTGTGGAAGAGCCTACTAGATATTCTGATATTTAAAAAAATTGACAGTGCAACATTTTTTGGCAGCTATTTTTTATTAACTTTCTTTCTCCCCTGAGCTCTAGGGAGACATTTAGCAATTAATCTTCTCCTGCTACAATGGAATAGGCAAGTGTGATTAGAATTGTGAATAGCTCTGAGAGAGGATGAAAGATAAAAAAGACAGGAGTGACAAGTCTAAGATCATAGAAGCACCTGCTCACTAGAGATTAGATTTCCTAAATTCTAGACTTCATTGTGTAGCCCTTCGTCAAATACTGGCCACCTCTGGAATTCTTCCATGTGTTTCCCATGCTGGTGTCTCAGGAATAAAGAAAGCCACAGGAATCTCATCCTCTACCAAGTATACACCAATCTGGAAATAAACTTTCTCCAATAAAATTATTCAATTATTTCAGTGTTCAGTTGAGAAAGAGACAGTTCCCTAAAATGTATATTTAAATACCCACTTGCTTTATGAAGAATGAATTTATCTTGGCTCAAATTTTCATGAAGATTGATCTCATATTTTATCATTATCATCAATTTCATTTTGCTTTTCCTACAATAAGCCCCATCCACAATTTTACATTTATGAGAACATTCCAGTTTTGATTTATCAAATTTTCTGTTGATATTATTGTATATTCAAAACATACTTATACTAGTTAAGTGTATTTTTTCTGGAAAAATCCATACCTTCAATATAGCACTTTCAATTTTCTTTTTGGCTTTAACTATAAAAATTACTAAATATACCAAGATAAATATGTGGGCTTTTTGTTTGTTTGTATTTTATCACAAGCAGAGATTTGTTTAGGAAAGCAAGGATTATTCACTGGAAGGGAAAGAAAGAGTAGAGGCAATTTATAGTGTGAAAAGCCCAAAATGTGTTTTTGATAAAAAGAAAAGTGTTAGGCACTTGGTAAGCCCTGCCAAATATATTCTAGAAAAAAATATAGATGCAAACAATACAAGCAATTTTTTTCTATTTACCTTTCAGTAACTTCTGAACATACTTTGAAACAATAATTTAAAGTTATCAGTTTTTGAAAACTGGACAAAATTTTCATGGTCTGATGAGTGTTTAAGTGAAGATGAAGTCAGGTTGCACAGTAACTATAGATATAAGCATGTATCTGTAACAACTTGAAAAGAACACGTGACTGTTCTGTGAATTAGAATAAATTATCCTTTCATTAATTTCATCCTAAACAGAGCTTACTAGAAATCCAGTTAAAGAAAATGAACTTCATTAAAGAATAGAAAAACACAAACCACCTAGTGAATATTATCCACACATTTTAAAAAGGAGTGTAAAAAGTGGGCCATGGTAGAGATAACTCCGACATAGAAAACTCTAATCCGTAGTATTATGGAACAAACAGAAAGGTCCATCAACAAATGCATGGACAAAGAAAATGTACTATAGCTATATATACACAACGGAACTTTACTCAGGCATAAAGAAAAGTTATTTGAAGAAAAATGGATGGAACTAGAGATTATGATGCTAAGTGAGTTTAGCCAGTCTCAGAAATCCATGAGTCGTATGTTTTCCTCTCGTAGGTGGAAGCTAGAACAAAAATCGGAAACAAAAGGGACTTCAGTCAAAGGAGGAGGGAAACCAGTAGAAGAGTAGAAGGAGTTTGGGGGAGGGAAGTCAGGATGGGGGTGGGGAGGAGGAACAATGAAGGAAACAGTTCTAACAATGCTATATCCATAGATCACTACCAATCTCACTAACATGCACTGCGGGGGCAGGCCTGGCGGGAAATCACCAAGTGTAGTGTTCATTATGTTTGCATCACTCTGAAGCTCACTATGATGTATAATTAAAACCCATCAATAAAAGTATAAAAAAATCTGGTCAGGAAATTAACATGATCACAAATTTATGTGGGGTGGTCATGGCTAAATCCAGGAACCCATTTATGAGTTGCATGAAGCCCAAAGATGCAAACTTACTGGGTTCAGGGAACAGTACTTTCATTAACTGTCATTTTGAGCTGTCAGAAAAATATACTATAATAGCTATTCTCTTTAGGAAAAAAAAAAGAATAGCTACATAGACATGATTAAAAATATGAAAATTTGAGTAATGTTTGAATTCCATTTCTCCAATGACCTCAGAGAGGTACATAAAAAAAGACATTAGCAACTTCCTGAGACTTAGAAAGGTATTTTGGAGTTTAATCTTGTCCAGTAAGAAGGTTTCAAAAAATAAAGGGGCAGGACTTGGGAAAAAGAACCATATCTGAACTCAAAGGATTTGCCTAAAATATAAGATTAAAATTAAATCATATATATGTCGACAAACCCCAAAACAAAAACTCCACAAGTTAATATGATCACCAAGAAATTAACTGCCTTCTAGGAAAAAATTTAAATCTTAAGAGGAAGATAACTTAGAAACAGTCTCCATTATGAAAATATTAAAATGCTTTTATTATATACCAAAACATAGCCTATAATGTATCATCCACAATTTCCACTATGTAATAAAAATTATAAGAGAACTTAAATACATGTGGGGAAATAAAAAGAGGAATATGTGATCTAGAGTCAAACCAAAGCTATAAAATACATGTTTTCTTACTATAGTGCACATCAGACATAAAAAAATGATATGTAGATAATTCATGGTTAAAGCTGTACTAACTACTACAGTGTGGTATTGGATAGACCTATGGGGAAATGGTAAAGAACAGATATTTTAAAAACAGACATGAGATGAAACACAAACTTGATTTACAACTAATGAATGGAAAGAAATACAGAAAAAATAGTATGTTCAATAAATAGTTCTAAGTCAATTATATACTGTAAGGGAAAATGAATCTTGGTATCAAACAAATGATATACAGAAAATTCTTAGTATAAAATATAATAATTGCTAATATAAATAGCATCTAACTTTCATGATGTCTATATGTTCATTCTCTCATTATTGAAAAATGTTGTAAAAGTAGTTAGGAGTCAAATAAGAGAGTTTACATTGTGGCACTTTTGACTTTTAATCCTAGGCTTCCACAGACCCTAAACCTAAAATCTGAAGTTCTTAAACCTCAAGTTTACTGTAACAGATAAATGAGACAAGACCATCCCTTAGGGTTTCTGTTTTCAGGAAATCTTACTTGATGTTCCCAAGTATGCATTTAAGTTTCAAACTTCTATTTCTACACCATCACATATTCAAGTTTCTTTTCTGAAAATTAATATAGCATATTTGCCCAATGACAAGCCAAGTAAGATGAAATTTGTAATTGTCAAATGAATAAATTGAAAAAGATAGTGATTTTACAGTTCCATTAAGCATAAATAATATCTTACTATGATTCACCAGGGAGTCTTTTTTTTCTATTCTAGGGATTTTTAAGTGAGTATAATGCTTTAAAGATGATCTATGAAATATGAGAAGATGCCATAAAAGTATGGAAATTGACTATATTGTGGTTTTTAAACATCATTTAAGACCTTGGACTCATAGGCAGTGCCTTTGGTAGGGATGATTGGGACAATTATTCCTCATTCAAAGGTCATTCTGTATCACGTGTAGTTTCATGCAAATCTTTACTCCATTTTTAGTCTCACCTCTCCAGGAGCCAAAGAGTACATGATCTTCTTTGCAAATGAGACAGAGACAGAGACAGAATCATGGTTAATTTTTAGAATATGTTATTTTAAACCAATTGCTTCTCAATGCTTGTGTCACAAACAGCTGATATTTAATTACAACATTTATCCTTTAGCTGACATCACTGTGATTTGCTTTCTTGTTCATTTCATATGTCACTTAATCTGACCCATGAAAAAGATAAGTTCATTTTGAAAGGGCGAACACAGTTTTATTAGTACACAGGGGTATGGAATAAAGACACCAAGGGTATCCCTTGCTTGGGGAAAAAAATTCTTAGGTAGAGAGGGTACTGTTAGATGCAGGAAGTGAGGTGCCGCTTCCTCAAATACTGAATGTTCTTGCAGTTAGTTGGTGATTAGGACACTTGCAGCCATGATTCATTACGACATGGCAATCTCAGAAAGATTGGTCTTCGTGTTTATACCTCTCGGTGACTTAATTTAATTGTTAGAGAAGAAAATAACAACACCTTAAAGACATCTCTGAGTAATTAAAAAAGACCTTAATAATTCATGTCACAGGAGCAGCCTGCTTGGTGCACAAAACCTTTGGTATCTGACTGATGAATGTTGTAGGTCTCTGTAATCTTAGACGTTTCATCACAATGGAAGCCATAGAGCCATAGGAACATTTTCATCACCCTTGTCGAGGCTAAGGAAACAATCATGCGATAAAATCTGTGCCCAGGTTTCCTACCTAACCCCACAACATCAGTGATGACCCTCGTAACTAGAGTCATACACTCATGGCTGAATGAAGGATTTTGCAGGGCCATTTAGAAGAAAATGGGTTTCTTAGTCTTCTTGCCTGAGGAGGCAAGAAGAAAGTCAGGAAAAAGAGAGTGAGTACTAAGATTATTGAATCTGACTTTGACAAAGCGGCCATAGGAGCAAAACACTGGGATGATCTGTCATCAGAGCCTGACATTATTGAAAATGTTTGGAAAGATTACACTTCTGAATTGATAATTAGAAACCTTGTTCTCATTACAAAAGCTACACAATCTCATTGTCATGGGGGATTATATGTCAGATTAAATTGGAGATCTTCAGCTACTCTGGGTATTTGATTTATGAGATTATTGTATTCTGGAAAAAACTGGGAGAATTCCAGAAAAATATAAGGATGCTTAGAGCAAAATATATAAGGAATTCTTCCTCCATCAGTGTAAGAATATCAGAGCGAACTTTCATCACTGTGGTTCTGTAGATAAATTTCAGAATCATAGACCTCCTGCTGACTTCATAGGCTTATTGGTGGGTGGGTGTGATAGTCAGTCTAGGTTGTCAACTTGACCTGATCATGACACACCCAAGATTATGTGATTTTGGGTGTGTAACAGCAGATTAAACAGAAAGCCCTGCCCTGAATGTAGGCAGCAGGATTCTGATAGGTGGGGACTTAGATAAAAGAGGGAGAAGCCGCGTAGAGTGCGTGTGACTCTTTCCGAGGAAAACCCATCTGCTCTCGCCTGAGATTGTCGGCCGCCGGCTTCGCCTTTCTCTGAAGAGCTTCTTGATCTTCTCGGCCTCCAGTTTTTGGAACTGAAACTTCACCATCGTTTCTCTGAAGAGCTTCCTGATCTTCACGTCTTGGACTGGGACTGAATTAGTGGTTGCTCCGATCCTAAGACTCCAGCTCTTAGACCGTTCGACCAGCTACTGGTTCCTCTGACTCTCCATGTGCATCAGAACCTGGGACTACATTGCTTCAAACTGTAAGCCCATCTGATAAATCCCTTTTTTCAAATATACTCATTCTGTGTATTCTGTTAATCTAGAGAACCCTGTCCAATACAGTGGGTTTGGAAATTTTCTTGCCCTTACAGTAAATCACCAACAACCCCAGGAAGTTTCAGTGTTAGTATATCTGAGAAATATAAATATATGAGCATATACCCATTGATTTAATCTCTGAATCACTAGGAACAGTCCTAAAAGCAAAGAAAACACCAATCAGCACAATTGTCTAGTGTTAAAATAATTTCTGAGAAGATATTAATAAAATTAAGTATTAGTTTCAGGAATTAAAAATGATGCAAATGTCATATTTTATTATCAGTCTTCTAAGCTATAAATTGTATTCTTGGAATATAAATATGATGTTGAAGTATTTCGTGTGGCTGATGTTATATTTCTATAAAGCTATTCTGCCTATATTTTGACAATAAGTACATATATATAAACTTAATGAACTACCTGAATATTCCCATTTGTTACAACTCCTTAAAATGAATTCATAAATGATAGAACTAGTACTTCTTCAGTTAATGACTATTCATAGTATCCTGTGGCAAATTATTCCCTTCTGTTATATTCAATTCTAACATTTGCATTTAAATACAATATTTTGCATTTAATATCCTCTCTTTGCTTTGAGTAATAAAAAATAAGGCCACATTGGAGTCTGGGAAAATATAATTGTAAAAATGAAGCAAAATACTATTTTCCTATGCATAAATTGTTAATAAGCTTTAAACAAAGCTCATGCCAATATTTTTTCAAACAGAGAATGGAAATTTGTACTGAGTAGCTTTTTTCTTGTTATGGAATAGTATTGCTTTTAAAATGTTATGTTTTATTACCTATTCAAAGGAAAGTGAACATTGTTAAATTTGGGCAAATATTTTTTGTACTATGCCTTAGCATTGTTCATTAGCTCAATAGTTAAAGATGTATACCACATTTCTGCAGATTTTTCAATTTGATAAATGCAATAATAGTTGACAACATTTGATGTTTTTAGTCAGAACTTTATAAAGTAAGGGAAATAAGATTATAGAATGACAACATTGCACTAATAATCAAAAATATAATTTTTATATATTAATGTAGTGAATGATGTTTTAATATTTTCTCAGTTAAATATTTTAATGGCTTAATTTCTAAAATACAACTATTAAGCAAAATTATTTTTATGCTTTATCACTCAATTTAAGAAGCACAATATAATTTATAAAAAATGAAGAAACTAAGCACTTTTTCTATTTATAACTCCACAATGTGTCTTAGTGCCAATGCGGCCTGATCACTTTCCATTTCTCCAACTAGTTTTGTACAGTAAGTTGTAGTATAAAGCCCAAGTCATCAAAGAAGGATTCAGCAATGACTTTTGGCAGGATTAACCGCTATATCAGGAAAATCAACTGATTCATTTAAAAAGAAAGACACCCAGCCAAAAGCTTTGGGGGAAATTTGTTTTGTTTTGTTTTTTAATTTTTTCCAAAGTCTAGCAAGACAAGTCTAGGCTACTTCATGGTTTAATATAGTGACCCACTTATAACAAGACAGTTTTTCTTTTGCCCGCAATAACACCCTTGACTTCTTAAACTTTGGCAGTGTCTTTGGCACCACACATCTTTTTCTCAGAGATTTCCATCCCAAGTTGCTTGACTGGTTTAATAAAGGCTAAGCAACAGTGGCAATAATGTCATAGTCAAAGAAGAACTATAGTTATTGGCCAAGAATAAGGGCGTTAGCTATTAACTCTGCGTCATTCCTCTTCCAATAGAGAAAGTCATTCGATTACCTTATTTTCATTTAGAACATGAAGACAGTGAGACTTCAGTAGGATGAGAGTTTAAAAATTTTATTTCTCCATAAAAGCAGTGAAAGTAACACCTGGAAAAAATAACTGTAAAAGCAAGAAATGTTCTGAAATTGTAGAGCAGGCTTGGCAAACTGCAATGAAGTGTTTAAGGTAACAAAAGTTTCAAGTACCTTGAGGACCTGGGAGATAAGAAACAATTTTTAGAGAGCAGAGAGAGTACGTGAGGCAAATTTATCTAGTTTCGATTCATATCTGGAGTAAATGCAATGGCTCAAAAAGTAGCAAGATATCTTTATCCTTTTCTTTTTGTTCATATATGTATGATGCTGAGTAAAGTCCCAAAAATGTATTTAGACTCTTCATAACATATTTTCTTCTATGGTTAAATAAATATTTGACTTTCTAGAATCAAGCTACGTTATATTAACTTTCTGTATTCTTGCTTTTCTACAGGATCAATGGATGAAATTTGTCAAACAAGTCATTTGTAAGTTGAAGAACACCTCTTTGATGTTTCCTAATAATTTTGCTAGTATCCATTGTTTAAGAGGTCAACTTAAGCAAGCATTATTGAAATTCCTATCATCTCTCTTCTAACCAATTCCCCCATGTCATATAGATTTCTAATTAATATGTATGAATATATTATTTATTATATCCCAAGCAGATTAAAAGCACTTTAATGTTATTAATATGTAAAAGTAATCCTTCAGTGAAAGTACTGTTACAGAACCCATTTAAGATATTAGGAGACTAAGGCTTAAAAAAGTTAAGTATCATGACAATTGTGTAGATTATGAATAACACTAGCTCTTGCTTGGCAACATAGACCATGCTTAAGAGCTATTTGCTGGCTGACTGAATTAACCAAGATCTTCAATCGTGAACAGGAATTCAAAGGTATTCTCTGAAGTTAGTTCTGAAAGTAAATATCATTTATCTCAAATACAGTCTTGAATTTTTATCTCCCATCATGCTCAAAACACCTGTCAGGATAAATAGATACTGTCATAAATTACAAAATAGAAAACTCAGACTCAGAAACATTAACGTGGGGTTGGGGTGTGCCTCATTGGTAAAGTTCATGCTTAGCATATGGGAGGTTGTAAGCTCAATACCTAGCACAAGAAGGAAGGAGGGAAGGAAGAAGGGAAATAAAGGGGCTTACCTGACTTCATACAACTACCAGGTGTACCCAGGTGTGGCTCATGCTCTTCCTGATAGTGGGAGGAAGTTGATGCAAACAAAGCTAATGCGTCAGAAGCCCATACATGTCATAAGGCTATTTGTAACTTGTGTGTTCTAAATAAAAATCACTATCTTTCCTTATAATATATATTTTTATGAAATATTTTTCTACTATTTGCTGGGAGATAAATACATATCTCTTTCAATAAGGATTTATTTAGTTTAATGTTTGTTTGAAAATTTTATTTTTTTATTTTACCTTATTTTTCTCAGGACCTTTCCATAGGGAACATGTGTGTGTGTGTGTGTGTGTGTGTGTGTGTGTGTGTGT
>PVJS01003268.1:0-76962 GCA_004027185.1 Glis glis
GGCCAGCCTCAGCTCTCTCTCTCTCTCTCTCTCTCTCTCTCTCTCTCTCTCTCTCTACTTAGTGACCCCCTATGCAACTTTGTGAGACCCAGTTTCAAAATAAAGTATAAAAAAATAGGACCGGGGATGTAGCGCGGAGGTAGAACGCCCCTGGGTTCAATCCCCGGTACTGCAAAAAAAAAAAAAAAAAAAAGGACTTGACCTTCTAGCCCATAAACCCTGAGGAATCTGGCGTCTGCCCAGTTTCAGAGGACTGACCCCAGACATTTTTGTTCTCATGATGATTCCTGCTAGTTTCCTCATGTCCTGTGCAGACTATCTACATGATGAGAAAATCGGCAGCTACCACCCCACTCACGGTCCTTATGGCTCACAGTCCAAAAGGAAAAGGGTTAGAGGTAAGATGACGAGAATCTTGGGGCTCAGCCAAACATCCTTTCAACCATTAGCAACTGTAGTCCTCAGATATAGGAAATTAAAAAAATTTTTTTAAGCAACTGAGTGTCTTAAAGTGTGGAGCTCCAAATATCAAATTGAAACATAAAAATGAAGATTAAATCATATCCGTGTTATTATTTAAGGTTAAGAAACAGTCTATGAATGATTGGCATTTAAAGTATTTGCCAGTGGTGGCGCACGCTGGTAATCCCAGTACTTGGGAGGCTGAGACTGGAGGATCCGGGTTCGCGGCCAGCCTCAGCTACTTGGTGAGGCCCTCTGCAACTTAGTGAGACCCTGTTTCAAAATAAAGAATAAAAAAACAGGGCTGGGGGTGTAGCTCTGAGATAGAATGCCCCTTGGTTCAATCCCCAGTACCAGAAAAAAAATCATATATATATATATTTTTTTTTGCCATATTTTAAGAAACCATAGCCTATTTTAAAAATCTAATGGATGAATCCAATGCTTCAAATTTGAAATGTTTGAGTATTGACTTAAACTTAGAATAGTAAGTTGAAAAGATAAGAATTTTATTAAGCCAGGCACAGTGGCACACACCGTAATTCAGTACTCAGAAGGCTAAGATAGGAGAAGGCTAAGACACAGGTTCGGGGCTAGCCTCAGCAATGCATTGAGATTTTCATCAATCTAGCAAGACCCTGTTTCAAAACAAAAACTAAAAAGGACTGGGGTGTAGCTCAGAGGTAGAATGTCCCTGGGTTCAACCCCTAGTACAAGAAAAAGAAAAATAATTTTATTAAAACTAAATATTACTGGCATTAGGAGAACATGCATTTTGCCATATTTGAATGTTTAATTTACAAATTTACAAGACTTATTTAATTATTTATAAGACTCATTTAATTATTTAGGAAAATTTGGTTTCTTCGACAATTGAATTACTTAAAAGGAAAACTGAGCACATTAAATTTATTCATTAATTAATTCTTTCATGTAACAAAATGGTATGCCCATTCCCACCTCTTTATTATTGAAAAACTGATTCACTTTTGTGGTTATTAAATTGTCTGTCTCCTCTCATCAAACTGAAACTAGGTCTAGAGCAGGTGCTCAGAAAATACCTATTGAATGATCTGAATAGATATTTTGCAAAAGAAGAAATACAGATGGCCAATAAATATATGAAAAAATACTCAATCTCATTAGCAATTAGGGAGATGCAAATCAAAACTACAATGAAATGCCATCTCACCCCAGTTAGAATGGCTGCTATAAAAAAAGATGTTAATGAGCATGTGAAGAAAGAAAGGAATTTTTATATGTCGCTGGTGATAATATAAATTAGTACAGCCACTATGGTGAACAGTATGGACATTCCTCAAAAAACTAAAAGTAGAAATACTATATGATCCAGCTATCTTCATTCTCACTTTTATAACCTAAAAGACTGACCATGAAACTTAGAGGAAGGACAATTTATTTTATCTTATTTTATTTTATTTGTTTGCGGTACTGGGGATTGAACCCAGGGGCATTCTACCTCCGAGCTCCACCCCCAGCCCTATTTTTTTCTTTATTTTGAAACAGGGTCTCACTAAGTTGCGGAAGGCCTCACCAAGTAGCTGAGGCTGGCCGCGAACCCAGATCCTCTGGTCTCAGCCTCCCAAGTACTGGGATTACAAGTGTGTGCCGCCATGCTGGGCTGGAAGGAAGATTTATTTGCTCACAGTTTTCCTTCCAGATTTTGAGTTCAGTCCATGTGAGGCCAGGCTTGGTGGATCTCAGAGCATGGTGGCAGGAAGCAGCGAGAGGAAGAGCACATGACTTTACTCCTCACATCATGGAGGCCAAAAGCAATAGAGAGCAAGCAAGCAAGGGGATTCCAAGATACAAGCACAATCCCTAAGGCCACACCCCCAGGGACCCAGTTTCTCTAGCCACACCCACCAGTCTATGTTACCACCTAGGTTACCACCCCACCAGCCTAGGCTATCACCATGGGGTTACAACTCTCATGACTTAACCATATCAACCTTGACCTTCAGGGATCGCTCTATATCTTACCATAGCAATACCCAAAGGAAATGAATCAGCATGCAAAAGAGATACCTGCATACCCATGTTTATTGCAGCTACAGTGCTATTCATAATAGCTAAGATGTGGAATCAGCCTAGGTGTCAACAGATGAAGGGATTAAAATATGATCTATACACACAATGCAATATTATTCAGCCATAATGAAAAACCACATCCCATCATTTGCAGCAAAATGGAACCAGAGGATGTCACATGAAATGAAACGAGCCAAGTACAGAAAGACAAGTGGCACAAGTTCTCTCTCATATGTGGAAACTAGAGAAAGGTCAACCTGAAAAGAGAATAGTTATTACTAAGTGCTGGGTGAGATGGGGTGGAGACTAGAAGAATGCTGTTTGAACATGACCAATGCATGCTGGGTTATATTTGGAAATAGCACACTGAATCTCATTAATTTAATATGTTAATAAAAATACTTGTTGAGTGAATCAAAGAACCATGAGACTCCAAATGTAACCAGCTTGTAAAAAGTATAACCATTTCCTCCCTGCTACATTTAGAACATAAGGACCATCAGGCTCTGACCCAGATTTGGGCTCACCCTAGAAGGGCCCTTCTTAGCAGCATTTTCCTTTTCTTTTCTTCTTAGAGCTGAGGGAGGTTGACTCACTTTCTTCCCAAAGGGAACCACCTGTTTACCCACTTTAGGGTTTGATGAGGGGAAATAGTGAGTCCTGTATTCATGCTATTCGTGGAGGAAAATAAGATTGAAAAGGTAGTCTTCAACCTGTACCTACTGAGCCTGATGATTGATTAACAAGTTACTAATATATTCTTCAAGACTTAAAGTTTAAGCGAAAGCATTGAAATTTTTCTTAAAAAATACTCTTATTTGAGGTATCACTGACATACAAAAAGCTGTACATGTTTAATATATATACAACTTGATGAGTTTGGAGATAAATATGCACTCATAAAATTATTACCACAGTCTATGCCATAAATCTATCCATCGCCTACAGATGTTTCCTCCTGCCTTATTTATTATTGTTGCTATGATAATAACATTTAGCATAACATTTATCCTCTTAGCAGAATTTTAAGTGTATAATACAATGCTATACACTAGAGGTATTATGGTATATGGTTGGTTGGTCTCTTAAACATACTCACCTCATATAACCAAAAGTTTGTGCCCTTTGGCTAGCGCTCTCCATTCCTCTCTCCCTCTAGTCTCTGACAGCTACCATTCCACTGTCTGTCTCTATAAGTTTCAATATCTCAGATTTATTTTATATATGATATTATGTAGAATTTTTTCTGGGTCTGTATTAATTTACTTAACATAATACCCTCTAGATTCATTCACATTGCCACAAATGACAGGATTTCCTTTTGAACAATGAATATTGTTCCATTGCACATATATACATTTTATTTACCCATTCATCCTTTAATGGACATTTACGTGCTACCACGTTTTGGCTATTGTGAATAATGTAGTGTACATGGGAGTGAAGTTAAGTTTTTGAGATCCCTATTTTAATTCCTTTGGATATGTACCTGGAAGTAGGATCGCTGGATCACATGGTAGTTCTATTTTTAGTTTTTTTAAGGAACCTCCATTTTATTTTCCACAGCGGATGCAACAATTTACATTCTGACCAGCAGTATATAAGAGTTCTTTCTTTATATCCTCACCAACATTTCCTATCTTTTTTTTTTTCATTTGGATACTGGTGAGAGTAAATAATGAGCCAAGTAGTGTGGCTAGACAAGGAAAAATATGCCAACTTAGGTAGAGGTTAATAATGACAATGATCAAAGGACATGGTCTTCATGGGTCAGGGATTAGGTCTAAAAATAATAGATTAAAAAAGCAAAGATGAGAAGAAAATGGTAGCTTATTATTTTTAATATGGAACAGTCTTAGATATTATGGTCCTATTGGTCGTCACAGTAGTTAAGGATATTTAGAGTGATTCAGCTGTGTGCACATTGACTACTTTAGCCCCCCTACCCCAGGATCTTGTAATTAAGAAAAAAAGACCGAGGTACTAAATTCCTTAATGAGTGGGAAGGAGGGACCAGTAAGTTGGTAAATGGCAGTGAAGAGGAGAGGTAAAAGATGTAAGTAAAAGAGAAGGGTTTTTATGTTTTACAAGAGTGGTGTGGAATGGACTACTGAAGGCTCAGAGGTGATAGAGAACACAGGTGCCACCTCTAGACTCTGTGGTGTGCGAGGCATAGCTTTCCCTGTGGCGAGCTGCTGGCAAAGTTGTGTTCTTAGGAAACAGCCAGCTTCCAGATATCAGAAGGAGGAGGGTTCTGTGAGAGGAAGAAGGGACAGAGGAGTTCATTTATACCACATGGGAGCCCAGAGAAAGAGCTGGAAATCTCCAGAAGAAGGCTGATAATGATGCATTTAGCAGATGGACAGAGCATGGGCTATCTTTTTTTGAATAAAGGGTTAAGATACAAAAAATATATGAACTTCTAAAACCCAATAGCAAACAAATAGCCCAATTAAAAAATTAGGCCAGGGAACTGATTAGATATTTTCCCCAAAGAAATCATACAAACAGCAAACAGGTGTGTGAAAAGTTGTTCAACATCGCTAATCATCATAATCAAAATCAAAATCACGATGAACTGTTTCCTCATACCTACTGAGATGGCTTTTGCCATTCAAAGTTTCAAGCATAGCAGAAGTATAATGCCTCTAGGTTCAATCCCCAGTACCACACACACACATGCAAAAAAAAAAAATTGTTTTGAGTATAGGATTGACTTGATTCATACTATGCATTAAGATTAATCAAATTGTCACTTGGAGGAAAATATTACAAGAATGCATAACTTAGTAATTAGGGCCATGAGCTTTAAAGTCAGCCCAGGTTTCACAGTAATTCCCTGCAAATTTACTAATTCTATGAACTTTGATGAAAGACTTAACCTTTCTGAACTTGAGTTGCCTCACCTGTAAAATGGAGCCAGTGATACCTTACAGTGTTCATAAAGACTAAATGTGATGATGTATTTAAAGTGATTGGTAGAGTGATATCATCATTAAAAGAATGCAAAGGCAAAATCATAAATAAAAAGCATGATAAAAACAATCAATCAACGTAGAGAAGCTAGAACCAGGATGATGAGACAGAGAGAAAGAATGAAGAAGTAATGATACAGGAGCCCCTGGGGGAAAGAAAATTGAGCTAAAGAGGGTATATGCAATTATTTTGAGTATAACTACACAAAGCCTGGACTTACTTAGTGCCTCTCCTCTGTGCTGCTCATCATCCTAGCATCCCACTGTCCTAGGACTTCCCAGAGTTCACTGTGTTCTTTGCAAACAGTGTATCTCCACCAATTTTGGAGCAGAGACTGTTTCCTAGTTATCTCTGCAACCCTAGTGCCTAACATCCTCCCAGGCATCACACAGACTATTAGGAAATGCCGGCTGATTGAATGGAGATGAACATTAGAGCTGGCATTTCAAACTATTTTCTAGCATTTTCCTCTAGAGATCAGGCTAAAAGATCTAAACTTGAAATAGTGGCAGGAAAAATATTAAGGCTAATTGTTAAAAAGAAATCTTGTGTTTTACAAATTTCATCCTTTTACTTTCTTGTCACATAACATTGATTTGTGCAGTATGGTTCAAATTAAAAGTAAGGCATCATTGCTTAATGGTTATGCAAAGCGTATATTTGTAAGTGTAAGAGCCTCTCACTCAGGTTTTGTTTTTTTTTCCTAACCTATCACCTTGTGTTGGTTTTAAAATTGCAAATTTTTATGCCTATACCTACATACAGCATCGATTTAATGTATTTCCTTGTGTAACTTGGGAAAACTTAGAGCATTTTGAAAGTGAACTTCAGAAATATCACATGCTAAGAATTCATCTCTTGCAACTTCAACTATCCAGAAATAACTGAGAAGTGGGAAGGAAAAGAGACCAGTAAACAATCAAATAATAATAGCTTATCTCTGTGGACTGTTTGCTGCATGCCTGGCACTATTTTGAGTAGATTACAAACATTACCTCAAAAGGAACAAACAAGGGTAATGATGTGGAGGAACTGGAAACTTTGTGTACTATTGGTTTTTGTAGAGAAAATACCTCTCAAACATGTTTTATGATGAATTTTAGCTGTGTTTTTTGTTTCCTTATCTAGACTCGATATGGGAAACTTACTTTATTCATGAGTATTTCTAGCTCTACCATAGTACTTTTTACAAAAACAGGAGTACTAATCAAATAAAAGAATATATTCAATTGAATTAAAAATTCTTCTGTGCTGAAATAAACTTTATTGAATACCTTCTATATATGACAGGGCCTACACTTGACACTTCCGTACGCCATTCCTGTTTATTTTCAGAACAATCTAGGAAATAGAAAAAGCCAAGGTCTTACAGTCTCATTTATTGGAGTTCAAATATGACATTGACAGAAACAAATAACATGGAAATAGACTTTTATGTTCACTCAGGAAGAATGCGGTATGAAAGCTAGGATTAAGATGAACAGTACATGAACACGATGCTTCTGTTGTTTTGTGTTTCCTTCAGAGCCTCAAATGAAGATGCATGGTTTAACACAGGGAGCTGTATAGCTACATCTGCGACTGCCTAAGGGAAGTGCAAATCTAGGGCAACAAACTTTATAAGGAGAAAGGGACAGAAGCAACAAGCTTGGTATCGATCAAGAAAAGAATAAAAGGAACAGGAGACCCTCTAAGCCATGTTTAGTTCTTTCTCCTCCAATAACACAGTCTAGTTACTCCTATATCTTGTCGAATTACGTCTCATATACCTTTCATGCACACTAAGTCGCCTTGAGGGTATTTGTATCTACATAAAACTAGATATTTTAGCTTATATAAATTACATGCATGAAAGGGCAAGGACATGGGGTTTAGAAGGTAAATATGCGGATGGTGTGTGCCATTATGCAAAATAAGATTGACTTATCTTCAGAATTATCTGAAGATGATTCTTTATCCATTAAAAAACCACATACACAAAAAAAATTAGCTGATCCTTGCCTATCTGTCAGAGTCCTAGGAAATTTTTAATGAGACACTAATATGAAGGCCCTTTGAAAGTAAAATACTATTAATTACTTATAGAGACAATGTCCCCAAATCACAAAAAGGATGACTTAACATTAGCAACATTGAATGCCCCCTCCCCTCAAAAGTTACTGGTTTTAGTTGAATGAATTCTGGGACAAACACTCGATTGGAACTTTGCCATTTTGCAAATGACAAAGATGAGGTTCCCATGGCTTATGCAAGCCCCAGAGCCATCAGCCGAGCAGAAGAGCGAAGCACCCTCTTGGTGCCTAAAAGTCCAGCGCTTCGGGACTGGCGCCGCAGTGTGTGAAGTGGAAAGGACCAGCCGCAAACCCTCCGCAAACCCTCCGCAAACCCTCCGCAAACGCCACGCTTAACATGGCCGCCAGCCCCGGACGCCATTAGCCACACCCAATATGGAGACGCCGCGCAGGCCGAGGCCCCGCCCCGGATGTGACGCTCTGAGGCCCGAGCGCGGCGGAAGCGGAAGCGGAAGTGCCGGGGCGTGGGGGCCGCGGGAAGCGTCGGTCGCGGAGCTGCCCCCGTCTCAGCCACAGTCGCAGACCCCGGGCCGGCGCAGGTGAGGCGCGGCCGAGGACCGGGGCCGGGGATGGCGGGGGGCCGGGGATGGCGGGGGGCCGGGGATGGCGGCGGGGCCGGGGATGGCGGCCGGGCTCACGGGCCCTGGCTCCACTGGGGCCTGGAGCTCCCGGGAGAGCAGGGTCGAATATGTAGTCCCTTGCCTTTTTAGGCCTTGCTCGCGGGGCTGCACCTGGCCGAAGATTCCAGCATGCAGAGTCCTCCCCGGGCCTCGGTGTCCTCATCGAAATGGGAGGTTTGCACTGGTCAACTTCTGACATCCCTCCTCCCCAACACACACACATACACACTGGACGTCACGAGTTCCACGATTCTGAGGCTAAGTCGGTGTTCAGGCCTGTGGAATGTGGAAGGCCTGTCGTCAGCGTCCTTAAGTGACGTCCCTGAGTAGGATGCAGTGAATCCATCTGTGCGAGGCTGCCACGCCTCGAGATCAGAAACCCTGAGTTTTACCTGGTCCTCTGGCTCACTCTGTGACCTTGCTCCAGTCCATTACCTTCTCTGTGCCACAGACTGCTTATCTGTAGAACGGAGGGGGTGGGTGCTTCTGATGCCCCTGTCCGCTCCGAAAACCATAGTCTCAATTCCCCTTTGATGGAGTTTAGAGACACACCTGTAAAGCACGCCCCTCCTGCACACTGCATAGCCAGGAGTTGACTGGTATGTTTCACAGCGTTTCTTTCCAGGTACCAAGCAGGCCAAAAGGCAGCTGGGTGCTAAAGGGGTCCCTGTGCACTGGGAAATTCTGTTCGGAAATTTTTTGTTTTATAAACCTAAACCAGCAGTGTAAATCACTGCAAAGTGAAAAATAGGGGCCGGTGCTTTGCTGTGAAGCTGATATTTACTTGATGGTTCACTTTGACTAAACCCTTCCTTTCTCTGGACTTGAAATTTCTCTTCAGTCAAAGGCAGGTGTTAGATTAGGTCACTGGTTCTTAATCTCCTTTCTCTTCCCCCAGCACAACTGAGGGACAAAGTAATGGGTGTATAAAGCAATGATTTTTAGGGGGGAAGGAGAAATTGGGGTGTGAAGGGTAAGAATTACATAGTTATAGACAGAAAAAAAAAACTGTGCTTGGAATTTTTAACTTTCATGTCGAGAATTACTGGTTTAGATGATCTGTAAGCTTCCATCCCTCTCTAAAATTTGTGATAGTGCAATTCTAGTGTCATCTTTGGGTGAAGGATATAGGTGTGTGAGTGTGTGTGTTTAAATGACTATGTGCCTGAGGTGTACTTTATCTTTGGTCAGAAATATACTAATGCTTTATATAGAAGGAAAAAGAAAAACTGGGTTTCAGTAAATTAAAGTGGTACGGTGGAATAAAATTCTACCTGAACTGGTGTTGAAGGCCTGGATCCTTGCTTCAGCAATGGTACATCCTGCCTCTGTGACTTTGGGTAAGTCAGCCCACTTCTCTAGTCCTCACTTTCCTTAGTTGTATAATGAAGGGTTGAATTGGATGACTCTTAGGCCCTTCTGAGCACTAAACCATGTTTTGTTTTGTTTTGTTTTGTTTGTTTTTTTATCTGAGGAGGTTAATGGATGTGTTGTGGCTTTTCTTTAGGTAAGAGAGTACGTCCTATGTGGTAGATGTGTAAGATATTCTATTAACAGTAAGTGATATGCAGGATTACTTTGATGTAACAAGCCAAAGCCAATAGGAACTGAAGAAAGGCTGTAGAAACCTGAGGGAAGCCCTTGACTATGTAGGATCATTGACGATACTGGGAAGTTTTAAGTGGGGGAGAATATTTTTTGATGAGTGTAATGAAAAGTAATTTGAATTGTAGTGAATTTAAATAGCTGAGATAAGAAATGTGGTAGAATTTATCTCCACTCTGAAGCTCTAAGTGTCATGGGTTGAAAGACTTCCTCACCACCTAGTGTTTAACAGTAAAAAATAATTGAGGGGATCAATGGATGGATGTTTAGATACTACTCATCAAGAGAGTTTTTCCAGAGAATTGTCATTGATTACAGAATGAGAAATTTAGAATTGTGAAACTTTAAAAAATGAGATCTCTGAATTGCTAGCCAGTTATAAGTTGATTTATCTTTGCCCTATGGAGTTGTCGTAAGACACAAACACGTTCCTGAGCACCTAGTACAGTGAGGAAAGGAGTTACTAGTAGGATAAGTTAGGGATGGAGGGGGTTGTTGACAAGATAAGACAGGTGTAGGAAGATTTTTATTTGTGATGGGTTTATGGAGTAAAGTAGTAGAGATAATATTTTTTTAGCTATCAGCGATTTTCAGAATTATGAACCCTAAGTATTAAAAGATTTGTGATGGAAATAGAGGATCAAGAGGAAAAGAACTTGATTTTGCAAACAAGGAAGGGTTAGTGTTTCCTCTATAAGACGTGGAGATAGCTTTAAGCATTAAGGATTAAAAGACAGATATAATTTGGAGAACAACCCAAATGAATATGTAGGGGTATTATCGTTTCATTTTGGATAAGGAGGATATATATATAGAGGCAGGATGAAAAGAGAAGAGCACACCCTCCTGAAAATTATTTTTAAAGGACTTCGGTTTAAAGGATACTTACAAACAACTCAGGCTTAAGAATGTGCTGGTGGTGCAAGGACAAAATTGGTGCTTCTTGTGGCTAGGGTCTGTTGAACAGGCAGCCATGGAATGATCATAGGGTACCCAGGTAGCTACAGGCTACTGTGTGGGAGCCTAAATTTAGTGGACGGCAAACCCTAAGTTTTGAAAGAGGGTGCGGTCAGAGGCAGTTCTCCCCAAGCATCCTGAGGCCCATCTCCAAGCATAGGGGCGTAGCTCTGGAATGCAGGGAGACAGCTGTCACAGCATAGGACTGACTCGACAATAGGGTATGTAGTGTAGGCCGTGAAGTCTGAATCCCAACCTGAACTCTGACACTCGGGCAAGTGACTTATTGTCTTGAACATTTAGGGAGCCAGTCTTGGATAAGGATCTTTAGATATCTATGAACACCCAGAAATCATATTTTTAATTCTGCGTACATGATCCTGGGGAGAGGATGCCCCACTTTCTTACTTTCAGAAGGGTTTGTAACCAACAAAAAATTCATTGTGTAACTAATAGTCTCTGAGAGATCCGTTCAACTTTTAATATTTTGGGATTGACTCTAATTTGGTCAGAATGACATTTCCATAGAAAACTACTTCATAACTCCTCTGCTAGACTTCTCCCAACTTTTGTTCTTTCTCTGCTTCCAATAACTGGAATTTCCTTCCTTTAATCTTCCTCTTTGACTGCAACTGTGTTGGACTTCCTCTACCTTGTTTAGTCTGTCAAAGGCAAAATGACTGGTGGGATGGTGATATTTGGAGAAAGGGTCAGGAAGAAAGGAAAACAGGGAAGGCCAGTCGTGGCAGTTTTCTCCTGGTCTTACTTGATTTGATCCCTGTTCTCACTGAAAGGAAATTAGAGAGAGTCTCCTTCCAAGAGGGACACTGTCAGCACTTGGGATTTTGCATGTGTTGCGTGGTGTTTTCTTCTCATACAGGGAAACCAGGCCCTGTCCCTAGTGCTTGGGACGACGTGCTCAGCACGGCCTTTCTGAATATTTCACTTAGATAAAGGTGATGCCAGCTTTAGTTGAATCAACTTCGTTGTCCTTTGTCAAGACTGAGCTAAGGTGAGGGGAAAGAAATAAATTAGTCCTTTAGTGAGGGAATTTTTATCTCCTGAAGATTTCCAGAGATGCCTCCTTGGATTGGAGGGGGCTGGTGGATGGCCCCCGGCTGTAGGCCCTCATCTGTCAGCCTCCTAGATGGAGCAGAAAGATCTTATGCTTTATTCCAGTTTTCATCTCCAAAAGTCCCCTTCCCCACCAAAGGAGTCCCTACTTCAGCTGCCAAACAGGTAGCTACAGGCATAATGCAGGAAATACAAATACAATTTTACCTAAAATTTTGTTGGCCCTACTGATTTGGGCTTTTTGGTAGTGTTGATGCAGACTGCAGGTTAAATTTTTGTGGGCTTGCTGGAGACCTAACCTCTGTATAGTGTTGTATAACATCTTTCATGGGAGCAAATTTTTTTTTAGTTCTAGACACATGAAATTTTGTAAACTTAATGATATTTAAGATACAGGCTATTTAGTTTAAATTTTTTTTTAGTTCTAGACACATGAAATTTTGTAAACTTAATGATATTTAAGATACAGGCTATTTAGTTTAAATTTTTGAGTGTAGGTTGTACACCGAGAGTACCAAATATGACTCACACAAAACTATGGCATTAGAAAATAACAAGGAATAATAATCGTAGGTAGAATCATAAAAGTGTTATTAAGTGGTGTGGATTTGGTGAAACAAAAGAAGGAAGAAGGACTGAGCAAGAGTCAAGAGCATGGTCTCTGTGAAGGGTTGCTAAGATTCTTAAAGCTGAAGCTTGTGCTAAAATACAATAGCCCGAGGATTGATTGACCTGACCATGTGGGTAATCCACAGGTGGGCTGGTCTATGCTACTAGAGAGTGTTGATGAGGCTTTTGCATGCTAGAGCATAGCTGTTTGTTGTGTATGGCCTTATTGGAGTGAAATCTGACTACGTTGCCACCTGGGTTCTAGGCTCGTTGCTGAGATTGTTGCATGCTGTGGTAGCAAACAGCGCCCACAGGAGCATGAACTGCTCCCAGCAGCAACCTTCAAGCCACCGGGCGCATGCGGTATGATGTGAAAGCAGATGGATATGCGCACATCAGACGTTTGAGGATTTATTATGAGCAAGGACTTATTGTCACCTTGAGGCCCTTTTCCTGGCAGAAACATGACCAATAGAACACTTGATAAATTGCCATGGAAGCATACGTTAAGTTCCACAGGGAGCCCTGGCGAAGGCGTGTGTAGAAGTTTCTATAGAACACTTAACATTTAAGCTAGATTTGAAGGCTGATTAGTAGTTTTCTAGAGACGAAAAGGAAGGGAAGGACGTCCCAGCTGAGTTAATAGCAAAACCAGTGTGTGTTTAGGAACTGAGAAGGTGCTGGTTCTGCTGGAGTGAGTAGACCGTGAAGCAAGTGGTACAGGTTGAAAGATGGGATTGAAAGGTGGCTTGAGACTAGATTGGAAAGATATTTATCCTCTAGGAACCAGCATTCCTTGTAGGCTGGGGTGTGTGTGTGTGCACGTGCGTGCTTATACACATGTGGGTATGGCACTGAGGGTTGAACCCCAGGGCAATTTACCTCTGAGCTATATCACCAGCCCTTGTTGTTTTTTATTTTTTAACAGGGTCTTGCTAAGTTACCAAATGCTGACCTCGAACCTACAATCCTCCTGTCTTGGCCTCCCAAGTACCAGGACTACAGGTGTGAACCACTGAGCCCGTCTTCATTCTTCTTAGTAGTTAAGTTTTGTTATTTAATTAATTAAGTTATTAATTTATTTATTTATATTTGTGTGTGGTGCTAGGGATTGAACACAGGGACGTCCTACCTCTGAGCTACACCCCTAGCCCTATTTTATTTTTTACCTTGAAACAGGGTCTCACTAGGTTGCTGAGGTTCTTGCTAAGTTTCTGAGGCTGGCTTAGAACTTGCAATCCTCCTGTCTCAGCCTCCCAAGTACTGTTATTACAGGTGTGTGCCACTGTGCCCAGCTTGTTAGTTTATTTTTTAAATATAATGCTCATAACTAACCTAAAATTTTCAAACAGTGGGGGATAATATGAAGTGAGAAGTAAAAGTTTCTTTTTCACTTTGCTAAACCTCTGTTCTCACTCTCTAGAGATAACCACTGTTAATATATCTTGACATGGATCCTTTCAAAAATGTCAAATGTAATACAAGCATATTTGTCCTTTTTCTTTTTCTTTTTTCTCTTTTGTGCTTCTGGGGATTGAACTCAGGTGCATTCTACCTCCAAGCTTGACCCCCAGCCCAATTTTATTTTTTATTTTGAAACAGGGTCTCACTAAGTTGCAGAGGGCCTCACTAAGTTGCTGAGGCTGGCCGCGGACCTGCGATCCTACTGTCTCAACCTCCCAAGTACTGGGAGTACAAGCATGAACCACCATGCCCGGCTTGTCCTTTTTCTTTTATACAAATGGGATCATACTTCAGACATATTCTGTATCCTATTTTTCACTTAATTTAAAATCAGAGAAATGTTTTTAAAAGTTAAGTCTAGCTCCTGTGTGGAGTATAATTGTTAAGCATTCATTTGTTACAGTAAACTGCAAGCTTGCTGTATGCTCAGCTTTGATTTGGGCTTGGGGGCTGCAGTAATGGGCATCATTTAGGAAGTCACCACAGTAGCCTACATGAGGGCTTGCAGAATCCTTAAAGCCAGTAGGAATGGATTTTGTTTTATTATTGATATTATTTATTATTTTTATTATTAATAAAAATAAGCTATTGAGTGGCCACATTTAATGCAAAGTGAGAGATGAGATTATCTTAAGAATGATTTTAAGGTTTGTAATTTAGGAATTTAGCAAACTGCAATAAAGAAAACTGGTGTATGTGTGTGTATGTGTGTGTGTGTGTGTGTGTGTCTGTCTGTCTTTTGGGGAAGGGGATTTGTGATTGTGGAGATAGTTCAGTTTGGACATAGTATATTTGAAGGATGTTCAAAATACTGAGGTAAATATAAATATTTCTGATAAGCAGAGGAAATAAAGGTCAGAGTTCAGGAGAAGAAAGGTGGAGTGGAATTTATTTTATTTCTTGGTGTATTTGTAGTATCTGCATCAGCCTTGGGAATGGGTACAGTTGACCAGTGAGAAGTCTTGTGGGTGAGTTGGTAAAGGAGATCAAGGAGTGGTCGTAGAGGAATGAAGAAGGCAAGAGAATAACACTTTGGGACCAAAGGATGAGAGAATTTCAAAGGAATGACAGTGCGCGTGCGTGTGCGCGCGCACGCACACACACACACACCAAGAAATACAAAATTCACTTAGCCTAGGCATTTGTTCCATTTATTCTGAAGCGGAGGAACACTGTGCATTCCCTGACCCCTGCCCAGTGGGTGCCTTCTCCCTCCGCGCTGCCCAGTGAGCGCTCTGTAGAACACTTCCCTCACTTCCCCCCTTCACTGGTTTCCCCACTAGCAGTTCATCCTCATCCTCTTACTTCCTTTTTCTTATCACTCCCTGCACCCTTACACTTTGGTTTTGTTTCATTTCCTTGAAGGAGCCAAGCTCCTTCCCAGAGGCCAAGGCATTCTGTTTGGACCTCCCAAGAAAACTTGCCTTCCCTCCCTACTCACTTTTGTATTGTTTACTTCCTTTTCCTTCAGGTGTCAACTGCTTTGTCCCTTCCTTAGGAATGCCATCAGTGACTCGGGCTCCTTTGTCCTTATCCTGTTTTAGAACTGTTTTTACTTTCTTTGTAGCACTTAATTTATAATTCTAAGCTCATTTGCATGGTTATTTAATTATCTGTTTTCACTTGGCTCCAGGGCCCGACAACAGACGTTCAAAATAAATGTGTGAAGGCATGCTGAGTTAACGGACACATGAATGAAGCTCCTTTCAGCTGTCGGCCTGCGCCTCCTCCTCCCTCCACACTGCCGTCAGTACTACGGAGACCAGCGTTTCCTATAAACTGTTCCATATCTGGATCACCATGAGTAAAATTCCCAGACAGTTGGACATTTGGGAGTTACTCCCAAGTGCCAGTTCTCAATCATCTGGGTGCTTGCTTATCCTGCTTTCTTCCTCCTTCCCCCTCTGTCCTCTCCCTTTTCTCCCTTTCCTTCTTCCTCACTAAGGTTTTGTCGGGGGCGGGGGGAGGTGATGGGAATTGAACCCAGGGGCATTCTACCTCCAAGCTGAACCCCCAGCCCTATTTTTTTTTAATTTGGAAACAGAGTCTCACAAAGTTGCTGACCGCCTCACTAAGTTTTCTGAGGCTGTCTTCAAACCTGCGATCCTCCTGTCTCAGTCTCCTAAGTACTGGAATTACAGGCGTGTGCCATCACACCCAGCTTAAGGCTTATTTTAAATACATATGATACCAAAGTGAACACAGAGAGGGAGAATGGTTTATATTAGATTCGCAAACACCTCTATAACCCACTGGTATAGTCTCATCCCTCACTGTGTAGGTGGGAGAATAAAGAATTTCAAAGGTTGCTTCAAGGTCATAGAAGTAATTTGTGGCAGATCCAAGGCTCGAGGACCCAAGAGTCACCTCTGCATTCCTCTGCTGTGTTAGGGACAGCTTCTGTGCAACACTGGTCTCTGTACTAAAGGCAGTGTAGATGGAGGAGGAGGTGCAGGCCGACAGCCTAAAGGAGCTCCATTCATGTGTCTGTTAACTCAGCATGCCTTCACACATATAGTCTGAATGCCCATGCCCGTTGAGAATCACAAGCTGCTGGAGCTAGGCGGGGTTTTGTTTACCTAGTTTAATGAACAACATAAAAAGAGATTAATGCTTGGAGAAATTGAGTGACTTAGCTAGGAAGCAACACATTGCAAATTAGAAAACAAAACTATGGATTCCTGGTTTTTTGCTCATTCTTAATAATGACTATAATTGCAACTGTTCTTCATAAAAAGATGTTATATACTTTAGAAGAGAACAGATTAATAATTTACTTAATTTGAATGTGATATATATCATTGTAATAACACTAGCTTTGCCTATCAGTATTTAAAAATAAATGTCATTTTTCCTAGGTTTGAACGGGACTACTTTTGCGTTTTGTGTTTTTTGGTACCTCTTCAGTTTACTCTGTTCTCTGCTTGCTTGCTTTTCAGGTGCTCTGAACTCATATAAGTAGGAAGAGAGATTTGTTCTATGATACTGGAGACAGTTCAGCAATGGGGCCACGAAAGAAAAGTGTTAAAACGTGTCTCGTGAACAGTGAAATCCCAGAGGAAACGATGGCAGATGAAACAAAGGACTATATGAATCAACTTTCACATGAAGTACTTTGCCATATTTTTAGGTACGGTTTTGTTTGGCTGATTTCCACTTACCTGAAATGTAAAAGTGAAAGAAAACCCCATGCTGTTTAATATGCCAACCACTAGCTATAAGGGCATTTAAATTTAAATTAAAGTATAATGAAAACCTAGTTTCTCAGTTGTACTAATTACATTTAGCCATATGTAGCTATTGGCTACTATACAGGACAGCAAAGGGCCACTAGCCACATATGACAAAAGTAAGCATCTCTCTTGTCACAGAAAGTTCTGTTGGACAGCTCTTCTCTAGGTTACATTTCTAGGCTTCTAGGAATTTTTATTGATTGACAGACCTGTGGACTTTTGTTACTACATTATAAAAATACCATTTGTGTACAACATTATGCAGTATTTCTGACTTTTATTTACTATAATGTGCACTGAGAAGCAGGTTTTGCTTAGTATGTATGTATATGTAAGTGACTAAAACAAGTTTGGTGAAAAAAATACCCAGCCTGTTTTCTGCAGTGTGCACATGTTTTCTTTAAACATTTTTTTTTATGTATAGTTTTACTCAAACTGCATTATAACAACAGCCGGGCATGGTGGTGCATGCTTATAATCCCAGTACTTGGGAGGCTGTGACAGGAGGATCGCAGGTTCAAAGCCAGCCTCGGCAACTTAGTGAGGCTCTCAGAACCCTAGTGAGACCCTGTTTCCAAATAAAGAAATAAAATTGGGCTGGGGGCATAGCTTGGAGGTAGAGTGCCTCTGGGTTCAATTCCCAGTACCAAAAAATAAAAAATAAAAAAAAACAAAAAAGAAAATGTATCATTCCAGTTTCCATTGCTCTCTTCTTTTAGTCATTGTCTTTATTTCACAAGCCAAATAAATGTAACATACTTTATCTCTGGAGTTAGAGACCCACATCAGAGTCCTAGCCCCATCATTGGCTAGCTGTGGACAGTGATAGATACAAAAATGTTGCCATGAGTGTTCCATGAGATAGTGCTTTTAAAGCCCTCATTACAGCATGTGGTGTAAATACTTGATCAGTAAGCTAACAAAGAGGGCCAGTTGGACACAGCAGGCAAACAGACTCCACACGCAGATTCAAATACATGTGGATATGTAGTTTCTGGTAACGTTGATATTCACATCACTGGGGAAAAGTTGGGCATATTGTTCAGTGTTGATATTACACCTACAAACAACTTGGAGAAAACAATAAAAGCATGTCCTTATCCCTCATATCTTACAATCAAATTGTAAGCAGAAGGAAGAATTAAACAAGTCCATTAAAACTCTAAAAGAATGCATACATAAAAATATTTCTAGGGATGGATGTTAGTGTTGGTGGATGATCACTACATCCTATATACATGTATTGAATTACCGTACTCTGTCCCATAAAAATGTACAAATATTATGTCTCAATAATTTTAAATGCTAGGATATATTATGAACAAACTGGACCATATCTTAAATTGAAAAATCGATACAGAATGTTCAAATGGAAGAGGTAGAATCAAGTAGAAAAACTGGGCTTGGTGGTACATGCTTATAATCCCAGTACTTTGGAAGCTGAGACAGGAGGATCACAGGTTCCAGGCTAGCCTCAGCAACATAGTGAGTCCCTCCACAACTTAGTGAGACCCTGTTTCCAAATAAAAAATAATATAGGGCTGAAGGTGTAGGTTGGAGGCAGAATGCCCCTGGGTTAAATCCTTAGTACCCCCCCACCCACACACACAAAGAATCAAGTAGAAGGAGTAGAAAGATCTTACTCTGGTTCTAATGAAAAAAACACGCAGCAAATTGGCAGATATAAGAAAAAGCATGAACTAAGCTGAGTTCTTGAACTTGGTATGAAATGTTTATTCTAAAAATAAACAGATGAAGTTTTGTTTTATTTTAAGGCTCCTATATTTTTTTTATCTGAGAACTCCTGTTGTGGTGTAGTAATTTCTTAACATGTGTTTATGAAACAAGAAAAACTTTGGCTTTCCTTAAAATAAACAAAAAGCTAATCTTTACTGTTCCTACTAAGCTAACTGCGTCTTTTTTTTTTTTTTTGCGGTACCGGGGATTGAACCCAGGGGCGTTCTACCTCCACGCTACACCCCCAGCCCTATTTTTTTATACTTTATTTTGAAACCGGGTCTCACAAAGTTGCGGAGGGCCTCACTAGGTAGAGAGAGAGAGAGAAACAGGGAGAGAGAGACAGAGAGAGAGAGAGCTGAGGCTGGCTGCGAACCCAGATCCTCCGGTCTCTGCCTCCCAAAGTACTGGGATTACAAGCGTGTGCCACCACGCCTGGCTGCATCTTTTTAGAAATGTGAAATGTAGTTTTTATGTGCCTTTTGAACTTTTCCAGCTCTTTACTTATATATTTATTTAAAAAAATGCATAGTTTCTTCCTAAGGCAAATATGATGTAAAATTATCTTGATTTTTTTTAAAGAGAGTATAAAATTAATCCAGGCAGATATTTTGGGTAACAGTCAGTTATTTAGAAGATACTGGAGTGGCAAAACTTGATTTAGAAAACAAATTTAATGTTTTTCATTGTTTATAAAATTTGTTGTCATATTTATACCTATATTATACCTCATACCTATACCTATATTATATTATACTTATACCCATATTATAGAGGTTATAAATTAAGTTATAGCTTAGCAGTAATACTTTTTGATAGAAAATTTGATTTGATTCTTTTTATTTAAGTAGCTTTAAAGAGGAAGGGAGAAAAGCCAAAGGTAGAAAAAACTAGAGCAGAGAAATATTCAACATGTGTAGATGGACTTTCCTCCTAGAATTAACATAATTTTTAGAATTTAGAGTCTGACCAAACTGTGTTTAATCCCTGCCCTTCCTCCCACTTACTTAGCTGTGCGACTTTTTGCAAATTTAACTTTTCTGAGCCCATTTCACCACTTGCAAAATGCTATAATTTTAGCACCTGCTGTATCAATGAGGAGTCCAGCAAATAATAGAAGATACACTTAGCTGGAACGTAAAGATAGTTTTTTGTTTTGTTTTTGTTTATTATACTGGGTATTGAACCCAGAGGTGTTCTACTTCTGAGCTATACCACCAGCCCTATTTTATTTTTTATTTTGAAATAGGGTCTCACTAAGTTAACATGTGCTGGCCTCGAACCTGCGATCCTCCTGCGTCAGCCTCCCAAGTATTGGGATTACAGGCGTGCGCCTCCATGCCTGGCTTTAAAGATGATTTAAGGAAGGGACTATTTATAGAGGTGTAGGTAGGGTTGAGTGAACCAGTAAGGGATGTTGTGGGATTCATCTAGAAGATCAGCAGCAGCAGAAAGCCAACACTGCCACCTAGCCCCCTATCTGATGCCTTCCATTGACCAAAGTCAGCTGTTAAGCAGAGCTCTGGTCAGGGAACATGGCAGAGAAGAGAGAGGAAGGCAAAGGCTGAGGGGGGCCATGTGCAGAGAGTGACCAGCTACTTACCTTGTAATATGGTTGTGAAACAAGGAGTACAGTAGTGTTTGTGACTCAGTATAGGCTCAATAAAGGACAGCTTCTACTTTAAAATATAATAGTAATCTAGGTAGGTGTGAAGGGGTGTTAAGAGAAAGACAGATTCTCTGATCTTTCGAAGTATATATTGGTGTTTGTAAACAATAGAGACTAATTGAAAAGTTTCACAAAGGAAGAAATAATATGAAAGAGTGGGAAAGAAGAAATTATGATTCAGATGAGATGTTGTCACTTAATACTCATGCAATATTTTTATCAGTGTGTGTAACTTTAAAGTTCTAGTAAAAGAAATTTTTGGCAGAGAAAATAGTAGAGTTTCAAGGGCAAGGGGGTAGTTGAGAAGCAGCAGTCATTACAGGAAATGGATTGTAATAGAAAATATCGAATAATAATTGCCATGTTCAAGTTGATGAGCTCCGATCTTTCTCACATTGTCATAACTTTGACATACACTGAGATTGTTTTCTTCCTTTTTTCTTTATTATTTTCAAGTTTTCTATGTCCATGAAAACTTAAAAAAAGGCAGGCTGTATCAAATGCCCTAAGTATCAAATGCCTCAGTACTTTATTTGGATATTTGCTGACTTACCTGTTTTCAATAAAAAGCTATTTGATCTTATGCACATTAGTCTTAAAGTCCTATGACTCTTCCTAAGATCTCATTGCACTTAAGGAATAGAAGAATGGAGGAAGGAAATAATAACTGGTGAAAGGAAGTCCTTACCCACTTGATAAATACGAGTTTCTTTCTCTCACAAAGGTACCTCCCTCTGCAGGATATCATGTGTATGGAATGTCTTTCCCGGAAGCTAAAGGAAGCAGTGACCCTGTATCTGAGAGTAGTGAGGGTCGTGGATCTCTGTGCAGGACGGTGGTGGGAATACATGCCAAGTGGTAAGTATTTAGCCTGTTAGGTACCATAGAGACCTACTGGAAAGTAACAGTGATTTCATAAAATACGACCTCTTGTCTTGAGAAAGGCAATCTTAAGAAATTGTATTTAGGGAGGGAGGATTTTATCCAAATTGGTTACATTGGTTTTAGGTTGTTAAGATGCATTTTGCCTGAAGTTTACTGTTTGAGTGATCTGCTATTTTCATTGCCTACTCATTAAGGAACTACATCAGTCTCTTTCACACATATGATAGGAGAACAACTTACTGAGCCCTTGATTTACTAAGTATATGTGTATTACATTAGACAGTGTGTCCTTTATTCTGTGATGTAGATTTTCTGGTGAATGGTGACATCCTTCATAGTTTTTCCCTACACCTTAACTGCACCTTCTAGTTAAGCAAATATTTATCTGTTTTTGTAAACTGCTCAGATAGGCCATAGTAATTACACTTTGGAGCTGGGCGTGATGGTGTACACTTGTAATCTTAGTACTTGGGAGGTTGACAGGAAAATTGCAGGTTTGCTGCCAGCCTCAGGAACTTAGGCCCTCCACAACTTAGTGAGACCCTGTTTCAAAATAAAATAGTAAAATTGGGCAGGGGGTATAGCTCAGAGGTAGAATGCCCCTGGGTTCCATTCCCAGTACCAAAAAAGAAAAGAAAAGAAATTACACTTTTGGAACTTTAATTTCTTTGGTAGTTTTAAAAGACCTATACCAGGTCTTAGAGATTTTCCAGTCTGAGTTCTTCACCTGTAACCCAGAGTTGTCAGCCTAACAACAAATTGGCTTCAGGAAAAGAGGCAGTTGGAAATGAAAGTTGATAATTTTAGCTAAGCAAAGCACACCTAAAAGGAAAGTATTAAAGGAAAAGCCAATCAAGGTTTCTTTTCAATTTACACCAACTATTAGTTACTGCATGCTGTTGTCACTTAGCACTTTTAAAATTTTTCTAACCATCCTTCTCTCTTGATACCCAGATTATGAGACTTTGAAAATGCTATGAGGCTAAGAGGAACAACGTAATAGAAGCAAAGGACAGAGGAGGTGATTGTCCTGTTCTCTTCTGTAGAGCAGAGCAGGCTGCCTCTGGCATGCTAGGTGTACAATTTGGAGTGCTGAATCCTTTCGAGAGTCAGCCGGTCTCTTATCTGTTAGCCAGAGTAGCTATCAGTGTGTACCTTCTTGTGAAGAACGTTGCAGAGACCTGATGCTAGAACTGCCTGGTGGAGGCAAACCACAGCTTTCTTCAAACACTTTAAAAGAAATCCTAAGGGAGAAAAACGCATCTTATTCCAGATAACAGTTCATTCCAGGAAGTCATCATTTATAGCAAGAAAGAAAATGTTAGGGCAAAATAAAAATTACTGTCTCATTTTTACATTTAGATTTGCTTCTGTAGTGGTTAATCCAGCAGGGGGTTTGGAGAAGAGATTAGTGTGCTATATTGAGAGGCAGGACGGCAGAGTTTCTATGTGATGCAGTTTTAGGATTAGCATCTCTGCCGCTTATCCAATTAGAGAGGAATTTGTATGCAGGTTGCTGACTTTCAGGCTGTGATAAATACCTGTGAGCTCAAGACCTCTCATATCTGCACTGCGTATTAAAGAGAATGGGAGCAGTCTCTAGCCTCAGATAAGATCACACCAGCTCTGCTCACTAATGGCATCCCGTCCTAGGCTTTGGCTTAAACCCTGATTCTTTATGTAACAGGGCATTATAGTTTCTGTAGGTTATCTCTTTGGAGTGTCAAGCCATCTCTGTAAAAATGTAGGACTTTTTCCACGTATGGTGAGAGGCGGCATGGAATGGATGACAAAAGGTCATATACGTTGGCAGCGGTCAAGCTTGGCTTCCAGTTCCATCACTGCTACTTGGTTGCTCTTAAACAACTTCAGTTTTACATTTGTAAATGGTATGATAACCTTTTACATTGGGTTGTGAAAATAAATGAGAAAACATGTAAAATGGTTAATACATTGGTTTACTCAGTAAAGCTTACTTTGCAAGAGAAGAAGTAAGAATTATAATTATAGACATGAAGGAATCTCCAAGGTCCCTTTTTACTCTTTACTTTTGTGACTCTAAAACAGCATATCTAGATGAACCCTGTACAAATCTGTACAAATAGAACAATTTTTGAAAACTTTAGTACTGGAGACTTTAGTACTGAAGACTGGGGCTTCATTTTATTTTTGAGGTAATATTTTTGGTATTAGCGAGCAGACCGCTGGCTTTCAGATACCTTCCAAGGCCCAGTAATAGATAAAATATCATCTGTATGTCTCCTGTCTCCCTACTTATTAAACTCATAGCGCCTGCTGTGCAAGTCACTTGCCTTTCTCTGGTCCCATCTTGTTGATTCTTACTACAGAGCACAACTGGCCTCCCAGAGTTTCCTGCCAACTCAGTACCATCTTAGTTAATATCACTCTTCTTCTCTCTGCCAACTTTCTTTTCATGTCTTTTTAAAAATAATGAACTGTCTAAAATGGCAGGGGTTGATCGTGATAGTTACACACAGGACAGAGTAGTTATTAGGAAATGGATGGACTAAGAAAATCCAGTTTGATGTGGGAAGTAGGTTGAAGCTGTGAGCTTCCTGAAGGTGGGGATCATATCCTGTTAATATTTGTAGTGTTCTGCAGAGCCCTGAAGTCTTTCAGATCAGAGAGCACCTTTGGAGGAGGTGGATGGTAGTGGTGATCAGGTGGGTGGTCCCTTTTCCACCAATGAAATAGATCCAAATCATTTAGGTTAAAATGTGTTGTTAGTTGAAGATTTCTGTGCTTCAAAAGCAACGACAACAAAGAAAGGGAGTAAATTAAAAGCCTTAGCTAAGCCGAGAGTGGTGGCCCACGCTTGTAATCCCAGTACTTTGGGAGGCGGAGACTGGAGGATCCTGGTTTGTGGACAGCCTCAGCTCTCTCTCGCACTCTCTCTCTCTCTCTCTCTCTCCCTCCCTCCCTCCCTCCCTCCCTGTCTCTCTGTCTTTCTCTCTCTCTCTCTCTCTCTCTCTCTCTACCTAGTGAGGCCCTCCGCAGCTTCCTGAGACCCGGTTTCAAAATAAAGTGTAAAAAATAGGGTCAGGGGTGTAGCGCAGAGGTAGAACGCCCCTGGGTTCAATCCCCAGTACCACAAAAAAAAGCGCCTTAGCTACAAAATATTAGTTCAGAGTAAGTAGAGTTTCTGACACATTTCCTCTGTTACATCTTCGATTGGAACCATTTGTTTAGCTGTGGTATTAGTGTTAGCCTTGTGAAAATTTTTAAAGGGACTCTTAAATTGTTTTTATATAGATTACTGTGCCTAGTAAATGAACCTCACTCTAAATGCTTCCAAACTTCTCAGGCTTCACAGATTCCAGTTTTCTAACACTTTTGAAGAAGATGCCAGATGTTGAACAGCTATATGGACTTCATCCTCGATATCTTGAAAGGCGAAGAGTAAGGGGCCATGAGGCCTTTAGCATTCCAGGAGTCCTAGAAGCTTTACAGGCATGCCCAAACTTGGTGGTGAGTGTACCTGGTTGAACATTCTGACATCCACTGATGGAGGACAGAATGGATTTAAAAGAATGATAAAACTTGTTCACTCACAAGCAGATTTCCTCTATAACAAACTTTTATCTTAGTTCCATTGTGTACTTAGCTATGATACCGAAACAGAAGCATACTAAATTAAAAGTCTTTCTTATGCTTGCTTTGGTGTTATTTTCTAGGGTGTGGAAACATCTCATTTGGAATTGGTAGAATCCATTTGGACATACATGCCACATGTTCATATCTTGGGGAAATTTCGTAATCGTAATGGAGCATTTCCAATTCCTCCTGAAAATAAACTGAAAATTCCTATAGGAGCCAAGATTCAAACTTTACATTTAGTTGGTGAGTACTTATTTCTTGGATCATTTGTTGCTCCTTGAAATGCAGTATAACTGAATATTTATTGAAAGAGTATAATGAGAATTTTAGAAATGGCTTTGTTGATTGATGATGGCAAAATAAATGCTTGTGAGATTTGTATAAAAATTCATATTTTCCACTAAAGACCCCTAAGATGAGAGATACTGCCCCACAATTTGTTCCCTTTTTGAAAATATTTTGAGTAGTTTTTAAAGTTTTATTTTTAAATTCTTTACTATTGAGCCAGAATCCTGCCCTTGTTCTCCAACATCCACCTTTGGTCCTAGTTCTGCCCTCTAGTGGAGGGCTCAGTAGTACAGCTTGTTGGAGACCATGGCAATATAATGTGATTGTACTATCCCATGGGGTAGGGTATACGGTGTGGCTACCAAAACCGAGAACTGAATTTTTTATGTTAATTTATTTAAATTAAATAGCCAGAGATAGCTAATGACTACTTTATTACACAGTTCAGTCTAGAACATCACGAATTAAAGATTGTAGGTAGTTGTTAGTTTTTCTATATCTTCTCCACACAAAAAAATTATCGTATAATCTTCAACCCAGAACTAATGGAATACTCTGCTACTTGGCTTTTTCCCTAAAAAATGTAGGCTTTTTCCTGAAAAAAAGTTTTTCTTTTGCAAAAAGCATTTTCTTTGCAATATACAGTGTGCATTCTCCATCTAAATCTTTTTAAAAATTATATCCCCATAATTTCAATCTAACATATAATGGCAGACATTTTTCTCAAATTTAATTTGTCATCTTTGGCTTAGACTGCTGAAAAGAATTTTGGGAGATCCTTATTAATATAGTCTGACCTTTAATATGTATGCTTTATTTAGTATAGATACATTGAGTATATGCTATGTTCTAAACATTAGCTATTGGGTATGGTCCAAACAACTAGAAATTTCTGAAACTGGGCCAGTTGTGGAGGGAGGGCAGCAGGGAGGATAAAGAGTAAAGATCTCTAGCAGCTCTTCATTACAAGATGGTCTCAGTCAGCATTCTCACTGATATAATACAGAACAGCTGACCACACAGCTTAGAAGAAGGAAGACTTATTTGCCCACAGCTTTTTGGAGATCTTAAGAGTTTCACTCCATGACAGACCAGGTTAAGTCTGGCTGTCAGGGCATGGTGGTTGGAAGCAGAGAGAAGGAGAGAGCAAGGACTCTGCTTTCACATCTTGGAGGTTGGAGTCAGAGAGAGGCAACCAGCAAGGGGATTGAAAGACAAAAGTACAGTCCCTAAGGCTACACCCCCAGAACCCACCTTCTCCAGCCACACCCCACCTGCCTAGGTTACCACCCATACATCCCTCACAATGGATCTATGCACTGATGAGATTATGACCCTCATGACTTAATTACAGCAGGGTAATTAATCCTGCATTAATCCTGCAGCTCTATTTCTGGCATATGGGGCACATAGCAGTGAGATGCGATCTCCAAGGGGTCTGGTTGATTGCAGAGGGCAGCATTACTCGTTCTTCCAGCCTGGCACCATGGCTCACAGCTTGCAGCCTTTCCTTGTGGTCGTTCCATGTTTCTGGCATTTCTGAATCATGAGGATTTTTCTTGCAACTTCGTCTTCATCATCTCAGCTTCATAAATTACCCCATTTGAGTCTGCTTGTGGGGATTCCTGCCCTGCCATGTGTTGCCTGGCTTCCCAAGCCTTCTTTTGAAATCTGGAGGGAAGACCCAATGACCCCTTTTTTTCCAGCAAGCCAGCACTAAGTGAGTGCCCATATCAACCACAGCAACTTTGTCTTCACCATCACAGCTTCACACATTACCCCATTTGGGCCTGCCTTCAGGGATTCCCACCCTGCCACAGGTTGCCTGGCTTCCCAGGCCTCTTTTGAAATCTGGGGGGAAGACTCCATGACCCCTTTTTCCAGCAAAGCCAGCATTAAGTGAGCACCCAAATCAACCACCAGCAGGAAAGATAGTCGTGCCCTTTTCAATCACAGCTGCTAGGCCCTTTTCAATTACACCTGCCACCTCTAGGCCCTTGTTTTCATGGTTTCACACGTGGTCTTGAACTGCCCTTGCCACCTTCCTTTCTTTGTTCCTATGCAAAACACTCAATCTCCCTTCAGCCAACTTATTTCTTTCACAGCACCATTTCTCTGGGCCCCAGCTTTACACAGGCCTTTCTGGCCAAACTGCAAGTCTATAAAGTCTCTATGCTTTGCTTTCTGCTTCTGAAATTCTCTGTACAATCAGCTGAATGCAGACATCACTATCCATAATGCAGTTTGGATATTTTACTGTTTTGAGATTTCCTCCACCAGTTTAATCAGTCCACCATCTTTAAATTCTACCTCACACAAAGTTTCAGGACACAGGCAAAAATGCCAATAAGTTCTTTGCCAGAATGTAACACATGTGGCCTTTACTCCATTTTCCTATTTAGTCCTCTTTGCCATCCAAAATCTCCCGAGCACAGTCTCTACTGTCCACCTTTCTAGCCACATTCTGGTCCTTCCAATTTCCTCTCACAAACCAGTTCCAGAGATTCAAAAATACATAGCCAGACTTACATATAGTACTGACCCCACTTCTCTGGTACTAATTTCTGTCTCTGTCAGCATTTTCACTGCTATAATCCAAAACAACTGGCCACACAACTTAGAGGAAGGGAGATTTATTCACTCACAGTTTTTTAGAGATCTCAGAGTTTTAGTCCATCTCAAGCCAGATTAGATCTGCCGATCCCAGGGCATGGTGGTGAGAAGAAGAGAGAGGGAGAGAGCAAGGGCTCTGCTCTTACATCATGGAGGCCAGAAGCAGAGAGCACCAAGAAGCAAGGGGATTCAAAGACAAAAGCACAGTCCTGAAGGCCACACCCCTTGAGGCCCACCTGCCTAGGTTATGGCCCAGTAAACCCATCACAACAGCTCTACACACTGATGAGATTATGACCCTCATAAACTTAATCATGTTAACTCTGAACATTAATACATGAACTCTTCAAGGAACATTCTATATCTAAGTGTGGCAGTGATCAACCAATGATTCTGTAATAAAAGGAATGTATAATACCTGAAGCTTAAAAGCTCCTTAAGGTCAAAGAATGTTTTTGTGTCTTTGTATTTTCCACAATGCCTGTCTCAGCTTATTGCAAATATAAGTATTTGGGAAATTGCATTGAAATACATTAATTCACGTGATTGATCAGTTTGACACTGTATGATAGTGATACAGAAGTGTAAACTAATGAGCGTGAACACAGGATGGGTGATTGTATCTTTGTTTGTAGAGTGGGGTTGGGAACAAATGTGGATGGAACATAGTGCATAACTTCTTTGGATCTGTCTGATGCTTGCTACGTCGGGTTTCCTTGTTAGTACAGTCAGTAGTACCTTTCTCATGGTAGATACTAAACTCAACTTTGTGGATTCTGCATGCTGCTTCTCAATCTGTAACTCATTTCCTCTGCTTTTCTTCCTTTGGTCACATCTCCAGTTTACCTCCCATCTGTTGCCATACAGCGTATGTGCACAGTCCAAGCTAAAGTCATGCTGTTTTGAGAGGACTAGGTCAAGAATAATCCTTCTAGTTTGTAGTAGAAGCATTCTGCATAGTTTAGCTTTTAAAGAAAGCCATTCAAGTACTCTCAATTTTGCTTCCTTTTTTAACAGGGCTTCTATCTCAAGTTTAAAAGTTGCATCAAGCTGATGTTGCCAGGTCCTGTTTGTTAATTGCATCACTCTGGATCCTTGGATTTTTCTCGTAGACTTATGTCCCTTGGCTTTTCTCTACCTATTGTGTTTAGACATTTGAGGAAAGTTCCTCAAAATGCTTCCTTTCACTTAAGATTTATAAATTATTGGTCTTTTTTCTTCTTCCACATCTTCTGACCCTCCCTCCCCCAACTCTATACTTCTCTTTTTTCCAGATACAGTCCTCTGTGGGTATGATTTCTGGTGTTAAGCCTTTAATTGATCAGAGGCATAAAATACCCTTATCAATGTGAAATAAACGTTACATTTCTCATATTCTCAGAGCCATGCTGGCTGGCGTCTACCACAGGATTCATATATTTCTCAAATGATTTCTCAAGCTCTATCTTGGCCCTCTTCTAGAAATCATGATATTTAAACCCAACTAGCCTGACTGTACTGAGAAATTTAGTTTTCTTACTGGTGGGGCAGTGAGTGTTAATGGTCATATAGTAAGTTTGTGTGTTTCCTCTCCATCATTTTGCTTTCAGTAACCTATTTTCATTATACATCTTCTGGGAAAACATACGCTAAAGAGTTGTAGGGTTATGAGAAAGACCAGCATGAATAAAATATTAAAATACTTTTTAAATCTAGTCTTCCCATATATTTTTTCTGAGAAGTCACCAGAGTAATTTGTTGATGGTTTTCATAAATCGTTTTTTACAAGACTGTTTTAAGTAAAGCAAGCTTGATGGACTTTAATTATCTAATTTATTCTGATAAAAATCTTCTTGAAATAGATAAATTGATTTGAAAAATAAATTCTTGAACTTATATACAAATACAGAGTATTTTGTGATTTTCTTGTTTATTCTTTTTTTGTCTCTGTGCTTTAGGGGTGAATGTTCCTGAAATTCCTTGTATCCCAATGCTAAGGCACCTTTATATGAAGTGGGTAAGACTCACTAAACCACAGCCGTTTAAAGACTTCCTTTGCATCAGTTTAAGAACTTTTGTCATGAGGAACTGTGCAGGTAATGGTACACAGTTATGGTGCAATTGAACATGCGCTTCTAAAAATATGCTGTAGCAAATTCCATAGCTTCATTTGCAAAAAAATTGCACTGTTGTTATGTTTCGTAACTGTTTTCTTGTGAAGATAAATGTACTTCTTGTTTAAAAGACATTAGAAACATGATTTGTAGCTGGGTGTGGTGGCGCACACTTATAATCCCAGTACTCTGGGAGGCAGAGACCGTAGGATCCGGGTTCGCGGCCAGCCTCAGCTTTCTCTCTCTCTCTCTCTCTCTCTCTCTCTCTGTCTCTCTCTCTCTCTCTCTCTCTACTTAGTGAGGCCCTCCGCAACTTCGTAAGACTCGGTTTCAAAATAAAGTATAAAAAATAGGGCTGGGGGCGTAGCATGGAGGTAGAACGCCCCTGCGTTCAATCCCCCGTACCGCAAAAAAAAAACATGATTTGTGTTTAACCTTAGCAAAAAACAAAACACGAAAAACAACAAAAATGTTCTTTGTAAGCACTTTTTCATTTCATAGGATTGTTTTAATAGGTTCCAGTCTGCTTGCTTTATGGACTCCTACTCATCTGCGTGTAAATAGTTGACTGACCTAATCTACCTTGTGTTTATGATAATGCTCTCCTGAGCTGTTGCCCTAGAGAATCAAGTGGTAATTACTCTGCTTCAAAGTTTCTAATGACTGGGGCCCCTCTCGATATCCTTATTTCTGACTCCTTTCCAAGATGTACCTTCTTTTCTGGTCATGTCTGCCTATTCACTGTCTGATACAACTGAACAGCTTTTACTACATTACTATTTTCTTATCCTGGGGTATATTCTTCTTCCTCTTTACTGATATATATCCTTCAGAGTTTGCTTTTTCCAATCTATCTTCCTCTTCTCTTTTTTTCTTTTTTCTTTTTTAGGCAGTACAGCAGATCTTATTTTGGTATTTGATACATCCTGCCTTTTCCTTTTGTAATTTTTCGTGTTCTATTTCCGTGTCAATTGTAGGCCCTTTGATGGACAGGACCATGTCTTTTGTGATCTTTCATGGTATCTACTACAGCACTAGTCACCTAAAGAGATAGTTAAATGGTCAAGCTGTTTACTTGACTGAAGGATCAAATTTTCATCTTGGATTCTTCCTTAGTTATTTTGAGCTCAAAATTATTGAGACTTCGGTGTATTTACAATAAATACTACATATCTCTCCATGGTTACTTAAATATCCTTATGATTAACAGGTTAACTAATACTTTAATTTGTAATAATTATAGATTGCACAGAGCCAACAGTTTGGCTGTCATTTTAGACATAGAGCTTATGAGTTACTCTTTCCATTTGCTGATGTGAAAATTCATCAAGGCAGTTTACATTGTTCCATTAAAGTTGTTTTTTTTTTATTTTTTTTTTCCAGGACCCACAAATTCCTTGAAATATGTCCCTTTAGTAACAGGCTTAGCCTCTGCCCGAAACTTGGAACACTTAGAAATGGTTCGAGTTCCTTTCCTTGGAGGTCTTATCCAACATGTAGTTGAAGACAGTTGGAGATCAGGTATTCATTTTGTATAGTTACTAAATATTTTAAAAATCAATTTTTTAAATTCATTAAGCTTAAGCCAGGCATGGTGGCACACACTTGTAATCCCAGTACTTGGGAGGCTGAGACAGGAGGATCTCAGCAACTTAGCGAGACCCTGTTTCCAAACAAAAAATAAAATAGGGCTGGGAGTATAGCCCAGAGGTAGAAGGCCCCTGGGTTCCAACCCCAGTACCACACACAAAAAAATATAAATAAATGAAAATTCATTAAACTTTTGTTTAACTTCTCTTAAGTCTTTTTGAAAGAAGATGCTTGTTAGTAATTATACATTCTCTCTGGTATATTTGATGGAGAAAAGTATCTATGAACATAGACTAGTATTTCTTTTTATGCATGTTAAACCTTAAAATAAACAGAGTGATAAGGCATGTTTTCGAGCTTATTACTTATTAATTAGTTAATATAATACCTCCTGCTATATTTGGAATCTTTCTTAGAAATGTTAACAGTGATTTCCAGTGCCCTTTGGTCATAGAGATATTTTATGACTTGAACACCTTAGGCCTCCAGAAGAACTCAGGCATTAGCAATGTTGGTGTCCAATATTTGTTTAATACATTATAGTATGTAAAATGTTTTCATGCCCATCATTTGAATGGATATTAGATCCACCCATCAGACAGTGACTTAGAAAAAAAAAGTTTAGACCGCTTTATCTATAGCTAAATAGTGATAAGTAACAGAATATGCCTTATGCTAATATCATTGCAGAAAGAAAGGAGGGGTTGCTAGATAGATAATTAATAGTTGAAAACTAAAAGTCCAGCTTTGGGCATCTAAAACAAAATGGAAAATTTTTAAGTACCATTGGTAATAAATAGGCATTGTAATTACTACTGCTAAAATATGAGTAAGCAGTCTATTTGTAGACATTTTGTAGTTGAAATCAAGTCTGGTATAAGGGCACTTCATTACATTGGGTTAACAGGACGGAACTGGCTCCCTCCAGACCAACAGCATTATTTTTATTCATAGTTGCAACTAACAGGATCAAAGTCAAAAGAGAAAAGAGGCCATAGTGCTACCTTCACTAGCGAGAAGACACAGAGAGCGGTGTCAGGAGCTAAGAGTTTGTGTTGAGGTCCCAAGAGACACACAGACTTGGCTTCTTTTCAGTATTTAGTTCTGACCCTGCTTATGTTTTACTCTGAGTCAGCATTCCTCACAAAGTTCAACTTGAGATGGGTCATAGGTCAAATGTGAAAAATAAAACCTTTGCTTTAGAATGTCATACTCACCTTGGGTAGGCGTAGATTTCTTAAGCAGGGTACCACAAAGCACATACCATTAAAGAAATTGATAAACTGGACCAAACTGAAATTAAAACTTTTTGCATATCAAAAGGCATGATTAAAGAATGAAAGGCCAAGCTGTAGAGTGAGAAAACTTCTCCACAACACTGACCTCAGAAAAAGACATAATCCAGTAGAAAAATATGGGAAAAGACTTGAGTTGAAAAGCCTTCACACAGGAGGTTCTCCATATGGTTGGTAAACATGAAAAAAATGGTAAATTTCATGAAGTATCAGGGAAATGCAAATTTAAAAAGCTACAGTGCCCTAAAATGACTACCTATGCATGACTGATATGCAAAAGACAAACCGTAGTGTTGGCTAGAATGTAGAGCAACAGGGCCTCTCACACGTGGCTGTTGGGAGGACAAAGCGGTGCGATTGTTTGTATGACAGTGTCTACTAACGTCGCCATACGCAAAGCAAGGGCTGCCTTCCGGCTTGCAGCCCAACAGAAGTGCGTATGTGTTCACCAGAGGATGCGTTCAAGGTTGTTCATAGAAGCGCTGTCTCTGTTGACCCCAAATGGAAACAACCCAAATACCCACCTATCTGTAATACAATGGGTAATTATAACGTGGCAATACAATATTGTGCAGCAATACTGATGAACAAATTGATAACTACTAGCAACAATGCAGATAAATCCCAAACATAATGTTTAAAGAAACCAGACACCAAAGTATACATACTTTGTGATTTTATTTACAAAAGTTCAAAATGAACAAATCAATCCTTTGTGAAAATTCATTAAGCTATACATTAATAATTTGTGTACCCTTCCCTTCTTTTTGTATGTAGATACAAGTTTCAAAAACATGGAAAAGTTAAAAGTTAAATAGTTCTGATCTGTTTTTATATAATGTATTGGAGGTTCAAAATTCAGCCAGAAAATGTCAGTTCTTCTTTACAATTCCCTGTCGAGCTTCTAGCTTTCTAGAAAACTTTAATTGGTCTAAATCTTCTCAAGTTTTCAGATGCCATCAGAATATCTTTTCAGAATGAGTATCTGTCTTCATTTCTAATTTGAATGCAAAAACAAAACATTTACTTTTAAAGGAATAATTTTTAATGTATATACAAATACTTTACTAAAAGTGCTGTAGTCAAAAGAACTGCTATTTTTTTTTTGTTCCTGTTCTCCTTTAACTAGGTGGTTTTAGAAATTTGCACACTATTGTTTTGGGAGCTTGCAAAAATGCTCTGGAAGTAGATCTTGGTTATCTCATCATCACTGCTGCCCGTAGGTATGTTTCCTCTTCACCCCTGTCTTTTGTCTTAGGATTCTGTTTTGTTTGTTTGTTTTCCTGTTTGCCATACATTTGGGATAATGAGTATATAAGTATTTATATATGAGGTTTTATCATTCCTTATTTAGACTTAAAACATAAAGGAGGTATTTAAATAACTGATGGGTATCAGTACCAGTCTTAATTTTGGAGCTGGTGACCAGTTAAGCTATACTGTAGATCCTGCCAGCTCTGGAAGTGTGTGGTCTCTGATTGGGGTAAAGCAGTTAACTATTTAGAAGTACCTGCATCCAGTAGAAGTTGGCATTGAAACTGTGGCATCTGAAGCCCTCTTGGGAACCATCATCTCAGTCTCTGAATGTCTTTCTGAATCGTTTTAGTTGGCAATAAAATTTGCTATCCAGAAATCAGTGGGTTAAATTGGCTTTTGCAAGTGTCTAAAATTCTAGCATCTTTGTATTTTGTAACCATGTTTTCACATCACTTTATGCCACGTTTACTTTTTCCTACCTTTCAGAGGTCCATCTCTACTTTTATTTTTATATTTTCTTTAACTTGAATTAACTATTTTTTCAATTTAGTAAAAAATAAAACTTTGACTCTTCATCTGTAGACTTAAGAATAAATAAAAGTGTTTCTAAGTTTAAGTAGTGTTGTCACCTACTATTGTACTATTTTTTATTAAAATGGGACATTAACAACTAGCACAAGAAAAATGTTAAAGAAATATCAGCACCAGATGCGAACACTAACCTTAATCAGGTGAAGAAAGCACATAGAAAGGATATAGGCTTCTTACTGTGTAATCCATTGCTATTTAATGTTTAGTTTAATGTATTGCCCAAGATGTGCCTACAGTTTGCAAATACTCCTATAAAGAAAACATCTCTTGATCTTTTTTAATGGAGGGGGAAAGTTGTTGACATTTGTAACACTTAAGTAAAATTAAAAACTTCTTTCAGACCCTAAAATCAGGAGGAATCTGATTCTGACAGCTTTCGTTTTATCAGAGTGTGTTTCTCTTTTCATAGGTTACATGAAGTTCGGATTCAGCCTTCCCTAACCAAAGATGGTGTTTTTTCTGCCCTAAAGATGGCAGAATTGGAGTTTCCCCAGTTTGAAACTCTTCATCTGGGATACGTAGATGAGTTTTTGCTGCAGAGTAAGATTTTATTCCCTAGATTTGCTATAGGAAAATTAGTTGAAAAATGGAAATCTATACAAGGGGGTGTCAATTTTTTTGATATAAGACAACTTAAAATCTTAGGTGCTTTCTCTTTTTGGAAAAGAAACTTTTAACTCAAAATGCCAATCATTTTCTTTCATATTGCCTTTGATGTTAGAATATTATTGAAAATGCAGTGATTACCAGACCAAAATGGATCTTTAGATTTGATACTGTCTCCATTTTACTGCCCATTTTCTGCTTTTTTTTTTTCCCACAAGAAGTCATCCTTGGTTCCATTCGTTGAAGTTGATTTGCCATGCTTCTTAAAGCTTTTGATGGGCCTCTCAGATGAGGTCCCATTCCCTGCCCGTACTTTGCATTTCCGTAACAAGCCCTGTGGGGTTCTAGATTTTCCAGATAACATGAGCACATATGGACAGTATTTGTTTAATGATAACTGCTGTTTGGGTTGGTATGCCTTTACAATTGGGAATTTATTCCTTTGGGTTTGAATGTTTGTCGGTCAATTCATTACTCAAACTTTTTCTCCACATGACATTACTAAGACATACAAGAAAATTCCACCACCAATATGTTATTTTTTTGAGAATTGGCTCCCCGTAATTTGAAGTAATTCTTGAACTCTCACAGCGATACAGAATGGCATTTTTTCTTTAGATCTAATTTTCACTATAGAAGAACATGAGAAGGCTTAATTCCTCTGATCAAGACAGTCTAGGTCAAAAACCGTAACTTTTCCTTTTTCATTTCTAATATATGGCATAATAGTAGTTATTGTGTGGTGGTTATTGTTTTTGGTTTTGGTTTTGTTTTTTTTTTTTTCATTTTTGCAATTCTCAGTGTAAGTATAGGATTATTTTTTAAAGTCAAATCATCTTTTTTTAGCCAATTTATTACAGGAATAACATTAAATCTAGATAGCTTTGAAAATGACTAGCTTTTTCAAAATAGCTTTAAAAGTGGTTTTATAAAAATTCATGTATGCCATGTCAGGTTTTTCTGGTTATGAATGAGGTTGCTAGCATCATCTATATTTCTCCAATATCTGTGCTATAACACATTAGCTTGGGCATTCGTGTTTTTTCTATAATTTTGCTTTCTGGATTTCCGAAAAGCGCAAAACTTGAAAAATGTTGTATCTTTGGTATGGCCACCTTTAGGTCTACTGAAGGGTTGTCTTCAAGTGTTGTGTGTTTTTATTTAGAAGTCCCCTTTCAGGGGACAGATATTCACTATCTATATAACCATTTATTTCCTTGTAGAGTTTGTTTCCCCTCATCACACATTTTCAATAGACAAAAACACTACCTTCTTGACAACCATTATCTCGTACTTTTCAATACAACTTATTTTATAGTCTCTTTCATATTTAGCATTCTGTTAGTGTTGACCATTTTATAAGCCATTTTCTCTTATTCACTGCATTTCAACCCTTTCCCTCATGTACATACCTCCTCTGTTCCTCCAGAGAATGCCTAGGATTCTCTGTTTCAGAATAGATGCCAGGCACCTCTAAACGACATCTCAGAGGGATGAAAGGTCACTCTTACTCACACTCTTCACTTGTCTCCCCTTTCTCAGTTACTTAGATTTTGAAGCATCCCACTAGGAGGTGGGGGTGGCTTCTGGTAAAACTTGAGCCACTTTCTCTGGCAAAATAGGTAACTAGGAACATCACCTTTGTCCCCTAACATTTATGGCAAGAGTGAGTACAAGATTAGGGAGACGGATGTGCTGAACACAGATGCTATGTATTAGGAGTAAAGAAAAATGGCCGAGACAGGTTAGTTACTGACGTGAATTGAGATGCTGATGATGTGTGTGAGAAAATTAGTGACCCAAAGATGAAAACTTGGAGAAGGTTCTTTGTTTACATAGAGTTATTACCTTAGCCCTTCATCTGAAGGGGACAGAGATGTAAACTCAGAAGCAGTATAGAGTAGTCTTTAGTCTTAGAGCAAAGGACCGCAGCAACCTACCTAAGTCTATGTTTTCTCGTTTGTTAAATGGGAGAGAAGAGTATCTCCCACTCTTCTATTGAGTGGCTCTGAAGAGTCAATGAAAATAGTGATTTGTAACAATCTCTGATACTTAGGCTGTATTCAGTAAATGGTAGCTTTCACTGTTAGCTGTCCTGTGAGCTGAAGAGAAAAAGAAACAAAAGCAAATTCCAGATGCTATCACCTGGGTTTTGAGGAATTGTAGCAAGCAGAGGAGGAACAGGATGGCAGCCTCAGAAGACTGAAGGCCAGGGGGATCTGTTAGGCTGCAGTATTATGCAGACTGCACTCGGAGCAGAGTCAGTTCAAGATTTGCCCCATCTTAAGGACAAAGGCCAGTTTCATCGCAGATCGAAAGGGCAGGAATAAGGTCCTTATCAGGAGGTTAAGGCTCAGCTATATTGTAAAGGATGGATTAAGGTGAAATCTGCAAGAAATGCCAGCAAATACCAAAGTCAGATGCTAGTAGCAGAGAATGTAAACCAGACGGAAAGTGAAATTGGAAGTTTGGAGTAGATTGTTTTAAACATGTTCCAAGCTAAAGTTATAAATTGCTATAATGTTCAGGGCAGCTTCACCAGACAAGAGTTTTCTCTGGATTGTGCATCGGTTGATTGAAAGGACTGTGAGAGACCTTCAGCTCTTAGATTCCCAGCACCTTGCTGGACACTGAAAGTATAACTGAATTAACCAGGTAGTCCCATTTGTCCTTCAGGTTAATTCTGTTATATCTGAGTCCCAGTTGCCCTTCAGGAAGCTCTCATAGTTCCGTGAACCGTCTTGGAGAGTGAGGGGCAGGCAGAGGGAAGAGATGATAGGAAGCGGGGGAGAAGTCTGATTCCCAATGGCATGCTCCAGGGTGGAGGATCCTCTTTTAGTTGTGTCCGCCCCTCTTGTTTGTGACCAGACAGTAGTCATAGAGCCCAGTGGCACGGTTCTGAATTAGAGGTCCACTTCAGGGGATAGGTAGATACTTACTAGCCAGGACTGCTGTGGGCTCTACAATGGAACCTGAACTCCCAGTTTTCCCTCCTCTACACATGACCAACTAGACTCCAAAAACGTGAACTTTATATATGAGGGAGTTGCAGTTTTAAGATTTTATTTTCCTTTTTAAGACTAAAACTTCATGGTGGTATGAGCCAATACATATTTATGCTTTAAGAATTTTTTTCCTTTTCTAAACAATTAAAAATAATTTTTCCTACTAGTTATTCCTTTTACTATAAATTCTTGTTTTATACAAGAAGTGCTACCATACATTCGGAATAACTAGTTTAAAATTATGCCTGAACCTGATGATAAACAGACAATACAGAACAATCATAGGGCCTGGTCATACTGGATGCTGTGATATAAAACTGGCAACACTCCATGATACTTTTAAGAATTTGACTTTCTGTAAAATTGATTTCTCTTTCTAGGCAGAATGGCTAATGCAGATTTGGTGAAGTATGGTTTGGCTGATGTGGTAGAAAATCCTGGTATCATCACCGATATAGGGATGAAAGCAGTCAATGAAGTTTTCTCTTGTATCAAATATCTGGCAATTTACAATTGCCCTCATCTACATAACCCATTCAATTGGATCTCAGGTACTGTAGGCTTAGAAATACAGCTATATTTTATTGATAGTAAAATAATATGTGTCTTCATTTTCTGTGTGTGATATGATTGCATTCCTAATATTAAGTATTTTTATTTGGATTGTTTATACAAGGTCAGGGAACCTTTGATAACTGAATTGGAAATCTATTCAATGCTTCTTTAAACCCCTGAAGTCCTCTGCCTAGAAATGTGCTCTATCCAGGTTATTGACTCAGGTGTCCTCATCTTTATATGTACTTCTTCAGGTGAGACTCAAAACTGAGGTTAGGAATTATTACCTAGGACCTAGGATATTATAGTTGTTTTCTCTGAATTACTTTCAAAATGGCACATAACCTGGAAGGACAAAGTAAGTATGTATATCTGGAAAAGTTAATTAGGTGATATATTAAACATTAACCTGAAGTGAAATTTTCTGATGACCAGAAATTTTACTCTTATTTCAGACCTACCATTCCCTACCCCAAACCTATACATATATATATATATATATATATATATATATATATATATATACACACACACACACACACACACACATATATATATATGACTTTTGCACTTGATATTTTTTCCAATGGTGGGAGTTCATTCTGAAAGAGTAATACTGTTTTAGAGGTTCTTCTTAAATACCTTGAAATTCACAAACCTTTTAATAAGTTCAGAACTAGAGAATATTTTTCTTGTGAAATCCACTTTGACCAAACAAAGCCCCTCACTGACACTACAGAATAGACTCCTCTACTGTCTAGTCACCTCTCAGGGATCTGTGGCTTCTTGCAAAGCCAAGGTCAGAACTGTTTTAGAGTTGAGGCCCGTGCTAAAATGGCTCACTAGAATAGCCTGTCTCACCTACCAGAAGTTAAATTCTGTGAGCGGCCCAGCTGAACCAACAATCTATTGGGAAACATGGACTTTAGGATGTATCAGGTGTAGATCACTTTAAAAAATAACATTTATTGGGTTTTTGGTTTGTTTGTTTTCTTGAATACAGAAGTGTATAAAGAAGAAAACAAAAAAGGCATATAATCCCATCAATCAGAACTCCTGTTAACACTTAAAAAAAATAAAGTAATACATGCACTTGATAAATTTCAAACAGTACAGAAAGGTACAAAATGAAAAGTCTCCTCTTCTCAAGGTAACCATCATCAACAGTTTCTTGTATATTCTTCTGGACAAATTATTTTGTACATATTACAGCCTATATGCATATGGCATTTAGAAATGATTTATATATACAAAAGGATCTTACTATGTATACACTGTCCTCTACCTTACTTTTTACACTATTTATTGGAGAGTTCTTATGAGCAAGCATATTCAGCTCTTTTTCATTCTTCTGAAATAGCTACATAATATTCTGTTAAATGAATGTGCCATAATTTCTTTCTCCAGTGGCCTTCTTTGAAAGGCATGTAGATTGTTGAGTGGATCACATTTAAATCAGGGGTGACTTGGTTTCAAGTTAATTTCCTAAGCCATCTAGTTTTCATGATGGAACTAGGTGTGGAAACATAACAATGTAGAGTCATCAAATTTTAGAGATCATGAAATAAGGGAAAAGTTAAATAAAAAGGATTTGGAAGTTGTGGATTTTGTGACCTATCACAAAATTCGTCAATAATGGAGAAGTGTCGGATGAATTCTCTCTCATCATGTCATTTCTTCAACAGACCACTCAAGATGGACTCGATTGGTTGATATCAACCTTGTGCGGTGCCATGCTTTGAAGCTGGACTCATTCGGCCAGTTTATTGAATTGTTGCCCAGCCTGGAGTTTATTTCACTGGATCAGATGTTTCGTGAACCACCCAAGGTAAGTCACATTTGAGAGAGTACTTACTTGTTTAATACTCAAGGAAGAAAACAAAACAAGTTGTGATTTTTTTCTTTCTTTTAAATAATATGCCCTTACAGTGTTACAACTGGACTTGTAACTGCCAGCCTCAGTGAAGGTATAAAGTTTGTAATAATGCTGACTTCTTACTGTTCTTATGATCGAGCATTAAGGGGTTTCTGAAAATGGGAAAGGAAAAAATAAGTGCAAATTGTTTCCAGCAGTTCTAGAAACTAACATGAAGGAAGGGTGAAGCTGGAAATTTGAGTTAAAACAGATATTACTTGGAGGAATTAGTTGGTAGATTGTCAGGATTCAAAGTCTAAATAAGCATTAAGAGTTTAATTTGGAAATGTTTTACTTTGTTGCTATCTCTTCGATACATTTTATATCTTGGGAAATCTGATATTGCCCAGTTGTAAAAATGTTATTTTAAAACTGCTTAACAGATGGAACTGTATACTCTTCACAGTAATAAAACTTAATCCTTCAGCTAATTATGTTCTCCCCTGTCAGCTGTTAATGGTCACATTCCCACTGTTGAAGCAGTGCAGTATAATGGTGGAAGCTCAGGATTTGAGATCAGAATCCTGGGTTTCAAGTCCCAGCTATACCACTTACTGGTCCTCTGCCACTGGACAAATCTCTAACCCAGGCTAGTAATAGTTTATCTTGCATGAAGTGCCGTGAGCCTTAGTGAGATGTGTGAAAGCATTTCACACAGTGCTGTGTAAATACTGGTTCTTGCGTAAAGAGGAAATGAAGGGACATTAAACGTGAGGTGTTCTGTACCAACCCAAACTAACAAACATGTGGTTTGATTTTGCCTTAGGGCTGTGCTCGAGTTGGTCTGAGTGCAGGCACAGGAATTGGGGTTTCCTCAGCCCTTGTTAGCAACCAGAACTCCAACAATGATAATGATAATGCCCCCAATAACAATGCCAACCTCCACGACAACAATCACCACCACCCGGATGACTCCGATGAGGACAACGACTTCCGGCCAGACCTGCAGCCGGGAGAGCAGCAGTTTGCAGCCGACGGTAACCCAGATCTTTTGTGAGCTCCTGATAGAAATGATTTTTACTTTGGATCATATTTCTCTGACTTCATCTGTTGCCTTTTCCCCTACTCCAGCCTGTCACTGTCCACAGAGTCTGTAAGAGTACTTCCAGAACGGGTAGGACTGAGAGATGCCATGAGGATTAGAGTACCATTAGATATACCCGAATTTACTTCAAAAAGGTAGAATGTCTTCGAGGCCTAGCTTAAGTGAGATTTAACTTTCAGGAATTAGGCAAAGGAGCCCCTCTTAATGTTTCCTTAACCAGTGGATAAGTACATTTAGCATGAATGTGGAGAATATTTTTGGTTGTTCCAAGAACTGAAATAAATACCAACTGTCTGTTGTTAGACATTGGTACCTTTCGTATACTTTTAAACAATAAGTCTTCACAGCCATGCAGCAAATTAAGCACATGAGCTAATAAAGACTGACTAGATTTCAATTGTTTACTTATCTGTCCACTTCTTTAATGTTTACTGAATAGCTACTATGTGCCAACCCCTGTGTTAATATGCTCCATCGTGCCCCTCTGTTGATGGAGTGAGATTGTTTCTTTATCAAATTTTCTAGTTTCCCAGTTGACCAACTCTAAGAACTGGAAAAGAAGCCTTTTCTACCCATCTTTTTATTGCTTTTCCTGTGTTCACTCCCTTGAGCACAGTAATTAATGAGATAGATTTCTCTGATGTTATATAGATGCTTTTATATAAAGGCATCCTGCGAGTACACAGGTCCTAACCAAGGAATCACCTATAGGCATTGTCTTCAACCTTTTCATCTCCCATGTCCTTTATAGAACTCTGTTTTGGCTCTTGACAGAGTCACCCGTGACTGTTGTATTAAATCTGGTAGTCATTTCTCTGCTTTATCTTGCCTGACTTATCAACAGTATTGGACATGCTTGTCTGCTTCTGCCTTCCTGAGACACTTTCTTCTCGGCAGGTTTGAACCCGTTTCGTTTCCCTCCTTCATTTGACGCCTTTTCAGTTTCCTTTGCTTACGTGACCTCCTCCCTTCCACTCTTGTCCTGATCTCTCTTTTTATTTACATGTTTTCACTTAAAATCATTGCATTTGTACCAACCTTACTTTTTCAATCATTGCTCTTGAATCCACATCTTCATTTCCACCCTTGACCTTTCTACCTTTTTGAAGTAAATTCAGGCATATCTAAGTTCAGACTTTCTTGTTTCCATATGAGTACTCTTAGGCATTTCATAGTTATGCTTACATCTCTCTCCTGACACCCCCAAACAAAAGTACAAAGCCAGCAGTACTAGGAATGAAAAAAGGGGGTGTAAAGCCAGATGTTGTCCAAGTGTCCTCATACAATGTACAGGTCACTGACACCATAAAGCTCTAGACTTTAGAGAGCATAGACCATCCACGAGAAACTGTTGCAACAGCTGCAGTGCAGAACTGGCCAAATCCTGCAAAGCCAAATGGAGTTGATGTGCTGGACAGATTGTAAACCACAGTGGAAAATTCAGTCATGGGCTTTTTGACAGAGTGGAGAATGCCTTTTAGTGCTGGTTTTGTCCTGACTCAGCCTGAGGTCAGTCAAAGGTACTTGGGAAGGAAGAAGGTGGTGGATTGAGTGTCTTTGACTTGAAGGATTTGGATTTAATTTTGTAAAAAGCTAATAAAGCCAAGTATCATTTTATTAGCTGTCCTTTTGGAAAGTAACCATTTTATCTTAAGAAGATATAGTAAGCTGATGTCTGAAATTTTTCATGGGATTTAAACTGGAATAATATGAGAATAAAATCACACATTCTCATTCACTAATAGCCACTAAGAACTATAGTGAAGGCTTTGATGCATATCAAGCATGTAAATATTAAAAATGTACTTAGTGTAGAAACCTTTCCACACAATAGCCAATAAATGATAACCTAACATCTAGAGAGAAGGAAAAGAAAGGTACAATTTGAGCTTTCCAGCCCAGTACATTGTGGTATAACTGGCAGGTAACAGACTCGTTGCTTTTAAGATGATCACAAGATCTTCTAATAGCTGGCTTTCACCACCTTCAAGGAAACAGCTTAGAGGGAGATGTTAACAAGGCCATCCTTGTTAACATCTTCAGGGACGAACAAGGTGCTTTCTTTTTCGCTGTGTTGCTTTCTCCCAGCGTTCATCTTATAGTGATTTACTTTGCCCACCAAGTGATCCATTCCCATCTGTGATTTTCCCTTCTATAAAAGAGTTGGACAACTTCTTGTTAATGTCTCTATCTTGAAGCAGTTACAGGCTATTCTTTCAGAATGCGCCTAGTAATCAATGAAGCTGTTTAGCCCTCATGGCTTCCACAGTTTTGCCTGCCATTGTGGTTTTCTGTGCTTCTCTTGGCTTTTATTTTGACTCTCTTTATTTTTGTTTAAGCACTGAATGAGATGGAAGACATGGTGCAAGAAGATGGAGAGGTGGTGTCTGAGAGTGGCAATGATACCCCAGCTCACAGTCAGGCGATTCTTCCTGTGGATGTTGATGAGGAACAAGCAGGTAATGACACGACTCTTCCCACACTCGTCATTCTGAAACTGGAGCATGACTGTTATGAAGAATATGGAACCCTGAGAATGGTGGTTCGCAGACCTTACACTACTGATGTGTTACATGCTGTTTGTTATGGAGACCTGTAGTATATCCTTGGTATTCTTCTCATCACATGTATATATATATCTTACCAAGATTTTTCTTATTATTGTAACTAGTAGCAACTGCTTTTTCTGTGTGTGTAGAAAAAGCACTCAGATAGTTGATGGGAAAATAAACAGCCTTGTTAAATATTCTGTTGTACCCTCCTCATCTCAGGAGGAAGAGGAGCAATGGAGAGGTTGACCTGGTTTAGTTAACAGACCAAGATCTAGTCTCTTGACATTGAGTGACTGCGGCAGGCAATAGAGCAGATTCCCTAATTCAATGCCCCCCACACACACATGCATACATACATACTTCCACCCAGGAAGTTTTTATTCGGTGCCCTCCAGTTATACCCAAGGCTAGTACTGCCCCCTGGATCAGTCCAGCATTGCCCCTCCACCTCCCCAGGGCAGTATCCCAAACTTCAGGAATCTCTGCTGAGTTATAGACCCTTAAAGTTTGCCTAATAAAACCCTTCATAATATAATTAGGGAACCTGATAGTCTTTTAAAAGTTGGAGTGGTATGCTCAACACTACTCAGCCAATGACAAAGGCATCGATCGAGACTACAACACATTTCCTCACAGTGTTACCTTGTCTTTGAATTGAAAATATCCTCACCCTTGTCAGTGTCTTACAGATGCTGACACTTATTCAACAAATACTTATTGAGCGCTGACTCTGCCAGGCTTTGTCGTGTGGCAGGAAAATGTCAGGCAGGGTTCCTTGGAGCTTACATTTTATTGATAGAGCTAATATCAGTCACTTGTTAGAGAGAATTGGGTCAGAAGAGCTAAAGGTTTAATAGCTGTTCTTTTAAACAGCTTTTAAGCAGATAAGGCATTTTTTGCATAAAAACAGTCAATTAAACTCTGTGTCTGACCTTCAGGTTGGCCTGTAGTTAGTGAAAGATGGCAGAGCCTTGCCCACAGCTCCATACGTTTCCAAGGTTTATCTTCATTTGCTTTGCCTTGGCTTATTTGTAAAATTGGGAAAATATTTGGCCTGCTCCTTAAATTATTGTGACTGTTTTTTTTGATTATTTTGAGGAGGATTCTACATTTTGAAATAGTGCCGATCCTGAGGGAGTGCCATTAATCTTCTAGTTTAGGTTGGCTTTAGAAATGTTTAAGTTGATTGGCATATTAGCCATACTTGATGTTGACATAATGCTTTAGAGTTTAACTGCTCTCACAGTATCTCACCCAAGTATATATTCCATTAAAGTGAGTGATAAGGAAAGCCACACAGTAAAAAGCATCTCTGAGATCCCAGATCCCTGGAAACAGTACTTTGTGTGAGAACTTTTCTTGAGCAAAGAGTAACTATCAGGCCTGGACTTTTTGTTTTAGGACCCAGTGGTCTCCAGCGTGTAGTGAAACCAACCCCAATTACTGTCCATGATTCAGAGAGCGACGATGAGGAAGACAGTCTAGAACTCCAAGAAGTCTGGATTCCTAAGAGTGGTTCACGACGTTACTCTGAACGTGAAGAAAAAAACGGAGAGTCGGTTCAGTCCAGGGAATCGTCAGGTGGGAGATGCTTACTTTGACCTGTTGGTGAGAGTCACCATGAGAACTGGTCCACTCTTCCCTTATAAATGTATACCCACCACAGCTCCTGGAGCAGTTGACATAGTCCTTATGAGATGTGATAGGAAGCCAAGGTGGATTGGGTGGTGGTATCGTGGGCAAGTGTAGCACACAGAAGTGTGCGATGAGGGCTCAGGGAAGAGAAGCAGGAAGAGTAGGGACCCCACAGTGGAGGCTGCAGGTAGTTGTGGTATCAGGGAGTTGCCAGCGCCTGTGCCCCATGGAAGGGATGGCTCCTGAGTTCTTCAGAGCAGTGGATAAGAGCCATTCCCCAGCTGCTGCTCGTCCAGTTAGACCTAGTGAATGCGGGTGGTAGTTGTGCTTGAGGGAATCCTATATCAGGTTTTAGAATCTTTCTCTCCCTTTAAATGGCAGCAATAGCTTATGCCTTTTGTCTCACCAAGAAACTACCATTCTTTTAACTTCTAGGCCCATACTTCTTTGCCTTGCGTTCCCTTTGATTTCTCAGAACAACGTGCTTACCACTTTTAGCAAAGGGTTTTTTTGGTTCTTAACTGTCCATTTATTTTTTGTTAGGTACCCCCTTACTCCATAATATGTTTAAATCTTTAATATATAGTTAACTCCATACCTGAAATATTTATACACTTGTGTGTATTGAAAGGTTAGTTGTTTTGAATTTAGAATAATTTACTAACCATTGACCGATTATTCAATTTTTAGTTTATTTCTTTTAAGAAATTTAGGTAACTGTACTGTGGTTGAAAAGAGCTCTGATGGAAACTAAACTTGTGTGAACAGCTGACTAACCTGATGTTTCCTAGAAAGTTCACTTTCTAAAATTAGCAACTTAGAGTCCCTGTTGGCCAGACAAAACCTTATTTGTTTATTCCTTTCTGTATTCATTGAGCCTTGCTGTGCCCTAGCTGCTGCGTTAGGCATTGTAGGGGTTACAGATATGAATATGTCATGGTCTGTATCTATTTATAGAACATCTAGTCAGGGAGTCAGATTGAAAACATAGATAATAGTATCGTGAACACACACTACAGTGGCTTTGGATGGGTGTGCAGTAGCGAGTGAATAGAGGTCGAAGGCTGATGAATTGGTGAGAACAAAGGCCCTGGAATCGTGAAGCAGAGGTAAATTGAGAGAAAAGTTGGGGCTGGAGTATAGAATGTAGATAGAGGGGAATAAGTGAAAATGGTTTGGAATCAGATCATGGCAAGCCTTGAAGACTGCACTGAGTAAGGGGTACAAACCAGGTAGGCACTAGAGAGCCATTGAGAATTCTGTAGTGGTACAATGAGGTGAGACAGTAATACTTTAGGAAAATTAGTGTGCATTGTTTCCTGTTCCAAATTTACTCTTGCCTTTTGTTCAGAATCTGTACTGAAATCTTTTCTTTTCCTCGGGCCATACTTTTGCTGTAAGCAGTAAGTGGAAAAGGCAAGACTCCACTTCGAAAGAGGTACAACTCCCATCACACGGGCCAGGCGAAGCCGTTTCCCCTCGAGGAAAGCAGCTGTGAGAAAGGCTGTCAGGTCACCAGTGAGCAGATCAAAGCCGATATGAAAGCAGCTAGGGATGTTCCTGAAAAGAAAAAGAACAAGGATGCTTATCCCAGCTGCAGCAGCACCACCGCCAGCACAGTGGGAAACTCCGGCTCACACAGCGCTGCTGCTCAAAGCCACGACTTTGTGAGGACGGTGAACAGCGGCGGCTCTTCGGAGCCTAGCCCTCCAGAAGTGGATGTGTCCAGGCAGTGCGTCTGCTCCCCCGCTGGGTCAGAGGACTCTGAGGCCATGGAGGAGGGAGATGCAGAGAGTTCTGTCTGCCCCCGATGCTGCTGTCACAGGCCCCAGGAATCCCAAAGGAGAACTAGCAGGTGTTCTGATGAGGAACGTCCTTCAACCAGCCGAGCCTGTGTTGTGAATGGCCCGGATGGTACGAGATCCGCCTTTTCCTTTAGGACTCTGCCACCAGGGGGGTCTTCAGGCCCAGCACATGATGAGAGGACTAATGTGAGTGGCTCTGGGGCTACAGGTGAGGACAGGAGGGGGAGCGCCCAGCCTGAGAGCTGTGACGTGCAGGCTAATGAAGACTACCCTCGGAGGCCCCTAACCAGGGCCAGGAGCAGACTGTCCCATGTACCGCTGGTATCTGAGTCAGGTATGACAAAGCTCCCAGGATTAGCACCTGCAGGGTAGGGCTGGAGGAAGGCATGGGCTTGTTCCAGGAGTTTACTTTTAAAAAGTCAGTTTGGAAATTATATTTTGGGTTCTGTGGATCTTACAGATTTTGAATTAATTTTCAGAAATGTTTTGGTGGGTAGGGTTGTAAATCAGTTTGTAAAGTATTCAATCCAGAAATGTTAAAATAGTTCACCTTTTAAGAAAAATATAACTATGTGTATTTACCCTAAATACGATACTGATACTGATGTCTAAGCCCCAGTAGATGAACTCTGCATCTGTCCAACATTTAGGAAAGTCTTAAAACTTAGCCGACAGGTAAGGACCTGCAGTTGCTGGGCTGGGAGCGCTGAGTGCAGTGCCGCTTCGTGGGGACACACCCCTGGTTCTGCTCTGCAGTACTTCATAATTTTTTCTGAAGTGCAGTTTTGCTTCCAGTTAGGTTTGCCAGGAGATATCTAAGCAGGTAAGTAATTAGCTTGCTGAAAATTATTTGGGTGAAGATATACTCAGAAGATAAATATTTAATTTCATTAGTATTTATAATGTATATGCCAAGGCAAGAGCAAGAGGAAGCACATTTCTTAATCATACTTCTGTTTCTATTTCTGACTTTAAGTTATAAATACCTATCAGTGAATAACAGTGGACTTTAATTTCCTCCAAGTACCCCCAATGTTAATATCTTAAAATCAGCCCTAGAACATAGGCAGAGACAGTGCTTTTTTCATATACTAAATAGAGCTGGGTGAATCATGTGTAATTAACCTAACGAAAATGAGCTTTCATAAAATAAACAGGAGACCTTAATTATGTGCAAATCATCTTCGTACCGTGAGCGCCTATGAACATAGATGAGTTCTATTTGAAGATTTCATTATACTTTGCAAACACTAGTTCTGTCATATGGTGAAAATACTTTTCCCAGCTTGAATTTTAAATGTTTTATGATACCTTTTTTTAAAAATGTGGCAACATGTACATAACAAGAAATTTATTATTTTGAAGTTTACATTCAGTGGCATTAAATTCAATAATGTGCAACTGTTACCCATATCCATCTGAACTTTTTCATTATCCCAAACTGAAATTCTACCTTTTAAACAAACCGTAACTCCTTGCTGAGACCTTTTGTCACTTGTTTGTTTCTTCATATTTTTAAAGTCAGAACTACACGTTTTCCTTTATTTTTATTTTTATGCTGTGAAAGGCTTTGCCTACTTAGTTCAGGTAAACACTTATATCTTTTCATTCTTCTGTTCATCTGTTTATTTTATTTAACTGGAAAGAAAAATGATCATTTTTACAGCACTGAGTCTGGAAATATTGCCTTTCATTTTACTTGTCCTATGTCTCTTTGTAAAGTTGTTGGGTTTTTTTTTCTTTTTTTTTTTTGCGGTACTGGGGATTGAACCCCTGGGGCATTTTACCTCCGAGCTGCACTCCAAGCCCTTTTTTTTTTTTTTATTTTGAAACAGGGTCTCGCTAAGTTGTGGAGGGCCTCACTAAGTAGCTGAGGCTGGCCGTGAACCCGGATCCTCCAGTCTCAGCCTTCCAAGTACTGGGATTACACCCTACTTTGGTAAAGTTTTACAGGCTTTTTGGTTGTTTTGTTTTTAATAGAAATTCTTCATATTGACTGTTGAGGTTTTGATGTTTTTATTTTTTGCGCTGCATTTACCATTTTGTTCTCACCATGAGCTCCATGTTTCATAACTAGAAGTTTTTCTTAGGTTAAATAATTCCTTAGATTAAAACAGAAAGAAAATCTCATTTATGTAGTATTTAATACTTTTTAACTATTGTATCCATCACTTTTCGTTTTTCAATTTGAGAAGACTTCTAATGTCTATAATGTGTGTTAGTAGGTAAATTATTTAATTTTTTAAACACCATAGAAATGAACATTTACTTTCAATAATACTTTTTCTGGGGAAATGTTAGGGTACTGATTTTGATATTATCCAGTTCTCTTGGAAACAAGTTATTTGAGTGGTTTACAAGTTATTTTTAAACTGGCATGGTTTGTTATCAAAGCCATTCTGTTTTAAAGTTTTAAGGAGGGAAATCTAATAAAAGGATAAATTTATTATGGATTTTTTGATTAGTTCAAAAATGACATTTGAGTTCTTTATTTGAGTGTTGATTTATGGCCTTGTGAAGTGCTAAAACCATGTTAGAAGTTAATTATTTTTGTGTTATTTCCTATTTTTTGAAATACTTATAAGTTCTTTTTATCTTATTATTTATAAGTATCACCAAAATATCTAATTTGGTTGTCAAAGAATAGCCTTTAGAATTAATATTATTCTCCTAAATACTAAACTCTTTCCCTAACACCTGAAGACTTGTTTGGTCTGCTTTTCTGGTTTCTGTAGCATCTTTGACACTAATGGGAACCACACTTCTGTTGTAATTCTGTGGTTTACTCTGTCATTGCAGTAGACTGTGAGCTCCATGAGGGCAAGGGCAGTGTCCATGCTTCACCCGGATATGCCCAGCTTCTAGCACCATGTCTTACATACACATGGTGTGGGGCTCAGTGAATAATCATGAACTTAGTAAGTATAGAAACCACCATGTGAGGTATGTTCTAGCACCATATCTTACACATGGTGTGGGGCTCAGTGAATATTCATGAACTTAGAAAGTATAGAAACCACCATGTGAGGTATATTGATGCTAGAGGATGTGCAAAATCACTAAGAATTTTCCCTAAACAAAATTAATTGTTCCTAAGCAGAGAGGGAGGCATGAAAAAATAACAAACACAACAATCTCTTCCTTTTACATTGAGCATGCGTTTTTCAAGGCCATCTACATGTAGTACGACTTCATTTTATATTATTTTGTAGAGCACTCTGGAGAGCAAGAAGCATAACTTTGAACCCCATATTCTGAAAGTGGGGGAGAACAATTCAGAAGATAGAAATTTGAAAATCAAATTATAAAAGCAGAACACTAGTAGAAAATACTTATTAGAACGTTGTCTTGGAAGAGTGGAAACAGACCTGTTTTTGTTTGTTTTGATTTTTGTAGTCCTGGGAGTGGAACCAGGACCTGTGTAAGGAGGTTGTAACAGGTGTGTGAATTTTGGTAACAGGGTGAAGTGTGCTGCCTTAGAAGGCTCCTTGTCATAGAGATAATTAGATTTTGTATGAAATATCTTCAGGACACTGGAAGAAAGCCATCCCTGGGTTGCCTAGGCCATTAGTTTCATGTTTTTTTCAGAACCCCAGAATTTTGCTTGGTTTCAGGGTCCTGGGGAAACATTTGATGGGTAGAATTTCATTTTGCCTTCAATCAAAGCAGCTACTTCCAATTGTTTTTGAATAGTAGAATTTCACAAAAATTCAAGGTAGTGGAGTAAAAGGTTCTGGTGTGTAAAAAAAACCCACCTGAACTAGATTTCTGGATTCTGTCTCATCCTAAGTTCGGGGGATTGGTAGTTTTTGCACTTCATTTCCCCATCTTTCCTCGTAATCTTTGGTTTGAGGTTATAGAATTGCCAAGGGGAATGTTTGTAACCTAGCAGTAGTATCTGAGAGAGAGTCACGTTGGGGATTTCATTCATAAAGGTCAAGCATATTTCATTCATTATATGCTCTGCTAGAGACTGATTTAGTACCAAAAATGAGTTCAATGGCTTTTAATACCTTTTCTCAAAATAGAATATTTGTGTTTTATATACAAATTTTAGAACTTGTTTTTAAATGAAATCAGGATATTTGCATTTATAATTATAATGTTTTAGTACAGTGCTAGTAAAAGGGCCTTAGGAAAAAAAGATTACAGGTTTTCTAGCGTAGTGACTGGTGCCACATCTCCTGGGATCGCCTCGTTTCTCCCTTCATGTCTTGGCAAGCTACTTTACATTCCCATGCTTCAGCTTCCTCGTATGTTAAGTGAGGAGAATAATTAATTTCAGAGGGCTGTGGCAAGAATAAATGAGTTAATACAAGTAAAACCTTTAGCGCAGTGTCTGACACACAGTATGTGCTCAGTAAAGACTCATTATTCTGCCGTGTACCTGAGATGCATTCATTCTGCAAATGAATCTGCACTGAGTGCCAGACCATTCAATAAATGTTCATTTTAGCTCATTGCTAGTGGCTAGCATTGAAATACAAATTACATAAGACAGTGTTGTTGCCTTCAAGGAACTCTGTTTAAATGTGGAGGCAAACAAGTACACAGGAGCTGCAGAACAATATGTAAGGTTTGGGGGTACAGAGTGGTGGCCATTCAGCTGGACCATTCGGGATGGGCCGCATCTCAAAGATGAAGTCAGAAAAGATGTTCTGGGCAGAAGGACCTGAAGTTTCAAGGCAAAGGAGATGACTAGAGTATGTCAAGGGATAAAACTGGGAAGAGTGGCACCAAAGCACATCCCCAAATCAGCTCTTGAAACGTATTCATTGACAGCAGTCAGTAATTTGAATTTAAGCAGGAAAGTCATGAGCTTAATCCCCCAATAGTATTTGCGATGGGCTGAGTCAGAGAGACTAAAGATTGGGAATGTTGATTAAATTGTTGGAAAGGCCCAGCTACAGAAAGGACTATTAGGTTTGATGTGGATGTGTTTGAGGTACTGGAGGGTGATGGTAATTTGGAGCAGTCCCGTAGACAAACTGATCTAATTGTATTCCACTGGGAACCAATGGAGTTGCTTTGATGGAGCTCGTACTGTGCATTTGAATGTGCCCTGTTGGAGGAAAAAAGCAAGGCTAAAATTTCGGGGGGCATTGTTTTTGTTTTTGTTTTGTTTCTTTTTCTAGAGGTTGCCAAAACAAAACCACGTCATGCCATGAAACGGAAGAGAACAGCAGATAAGTCCACCAGTACCAGCGATCCTGTGATCGAGGATGACCATGTGCAGGTAAAAAAAACTCAGCCCAGCCCAGCCCCGTTCTTGAGCAATGCAGAGAAACTAAAGTTCTGTCCTTTTAGTTTCCTTGCCCCAGTGAGAAAAATTGGTAGCAGCTGCTTTTCAGTTGTACAGTGAAAGCATTTAAGCTTAAAAATAACAATAATAATAAAGAACAGGAAGATACACTCAAATGTAACTTTTAAATTTTTCTCCTTTTAGGTTCTTGTATTAAAATCCAAAAATCTTGTTGGAGTCACTATGACTAATTGTGGAATCACAGATCTAGTGCTGAAAGACTGTCCCAAAATGATGTTCATCCATGGTATGTATTTGGGCCTGTATCGTACAAGAGCATCGTGAATGACTTTAAAGAATTACGAATTCATAAATACAATAACATTACTCTATTTTTTAAAGGAATGTGTTGGATTCTCTTTAATTCTGACTTTGTTTTGTAGTTCTCAAATAATTGCTCGGTAATGCAGGTCCATATGCCAAGTTTTGATTCATTTTATAGATAGCATCTCCTCTGAAAGATAATTGCTCCCGACCGACTTGGTAGAGGGGATTAACAGCATGCCTAAGCTCTGGAGTCATATACACTCAGTTTGGATCGTGGTCCGCAATTGCCTTGCTGTGTGATTTGGATGTGTTTTGTGTGTAAATGTGTTTCGGAGGAGCGTAGCTGTTCTGTTTGGCTGAGATCAGTCCTGTCGTTAACCTTAACTCAGGTGCAGCATCATTGGTCCAAGCCCACCTTGCACTCATTCGTGTCTTGTTGTAAATGTCTTCTGTTCCCGTCGTTTGTACTTGTGTATTTATTATGTGTCCTTCCAGTATATCTTTCATGTCTTTACTTATATACATGTCTGCTTCAAATGTAGGATGTCAACTTTGTGTGAGCTTTTAAAAATTTAGGTACATAATATGTCCATTCATTAGCTATATTTTTTTCCGTTTTCACTCAAATTATATTTGTGATATCTGTCCATGTAAAATTATGATCTGACCTGCTTATTCCATGGGCAAGGTACATATTCTTTGTTCATTTTCTTCAGTCTGTAAAATGTGCATAATTATGCTGAACTCAAAGCATTCGTGAAAATTAAATGTAGTGATCGGTATGTCTGTGTGTGCATGTGCTTACATACATGCATACACACACACACATAATATACACTCAGTACAGTCTGATTGCTAATAGATGCCTACTAATTTGTATTATATTAATATTGCAAAGAGGTTTTCTTTTCTTTTTTTTTTTTTGTACATCACCTGTGATATTGGTAGTGACAAATGCCACTAAAAGGTACTTACTAAACATTTAGTCATAAACTAAGAGAATCCCAGAAAGGAAAGATGAAACAGATTTATACACTACCTCTCCCCTGAATTCTACAGATATCAGCTGACCAAGCTAATGGCAGATGAAGTGACTAAATGAAATTAGAGCTGACCATAACCGTGTCTGGTTTTACAGCAGCCTTATCAGTCCTTATCAACATCTAGTTCTTTTCTTTTCTCCCTTCCTGTCTTCTTTCCACCATGACACAGAGGAGAAAATGAGCCTGAAAGGCAAGACACTGGCTCAGTTTTTAAACATCAAAGTTAGAAGGTAGAACGCTCTGGAAGGGGTTTTGTGTCAGGATGCTTTTTAATGTTAAAAAGATCAGGCACATCACCCTTAGGATTTCATAATCTCTTCTATTTAATACTGTCTCTTGCATTGGACCAGGTTGAAATTTGTGACTTAAAAAGAGAACGGAGGGCCAAGCATGATGGCGTATGCCTGTAATCCAAGTACTTGGAAGGCTGAGACAGGAGGATCACAGGTTTGGAGCCAGCTTCAGCAACTTAGCCAGTTTCTCAGCAACCTAGTGAGATGCTGTTTCAAAATAAAAACAAAATAGGGCTGGGGGTGTAGCTCAGAGGTAGAATGCCCCTGAGTGAAATCCCCAGTTCCAAAATAAATAAAATAAAATAGGGCTGGGGGTGTAGCTCAGAGGTAGAATGCTCCTGAATGAAATCCCCAGTAAAGTGAATGAATGAATGAATGAATGAGAATGGAGGGCTGGGAATGTAGCCCAGGGCAGGGCACTTGCCTAGCATATGCAAGGCCCTGGATTTGATCCCCAGCACCTAAAGGAAGAAAATGGGGGGGGGGAAGGTAATGTTTCCCCTAAATTGGTAAACTAGTGCAGTTAAATGCATTCATGCATTTATTATATCACAGTTACTTTCCTCTATACCCTCATGTTTTATATGGCAAACAGGAAGATTATTTGCTCATTTTTAATAGAACTTTTTTTTTCCCCTGTGGAACTAGGGGTTTAACCCAGGGATATTCTACCTCTGAGCTACACCTCTAGCCCTAGCTAGGTTGCTGAGAGTCTCACTAGGTGGCTAAGGTTGGCCTTGAACCTGTGATACTCTTGTCTCAGCCTCCCAAGTACTGGGATTACAAGTGTGCACCACCACACCTGGCTTTAATAGAACTTTCTGCAGTGATGGATATGTTCTGTATCTAGACTGTTCAATGTGGTAACCACTAGCCACATGTGACTTAAATACTTGAGCTGTGGCTAGTGCCTGAGGAATTGGGTTGTTAATTTTATTATATTTTAGTTCACTTAAATTTAAATAGCTCCAGGTAGCTAGTGACTACCATATTGTACTGTACAGCCTTAAAGTATACAAATATTCCTAGGCCTTTTGTTTTCAAGGTTCTGTTTTTATACTTATGATAGGAATTAAAACCAGCTGCACATTTCCTGTGAGTGAATGCCAGATAATATATGATAATTATTTCAGATTTGACTCTTGGCCTTAAAGTTGTATAATTTAATAATTGTCATTCACTCTTTTTAATAAATATGTTCTAAACACCTGTTTGGGCAAGACAATTTTTGGAATTTTGTTTCCTTGACAGTAAAATCTATGAAGAAAAGAGCATGTTAATATCTCTCTGGTGTGAGGGCAGCCAGCTTCTTTTGAACTGAACAGAATCACATCTTTAAGTCCTTTTGTTGACTGTTAATTATACTGTATGATAGTACTTGACCTGTTTAAGTTGTTTACAACTGCAGTATCTTGTGCTAATAAAAATTGGGCCAGTCCTCCGAAGATACTTCCAAATGGGCTATACATTACTGTCTTATTTTATATAAATTATTTATAAAGTTTATCATTGCTCTTATTTTACAGCTACCAGATGTAGGGTATTAAAACATTTAAAAGTAGAACATGCACCAATTGTAAACCGATTTGACTATGCACAATGCAAGAAACTGAATATGGATCAGGTACTAGACCAGATACTAAGGATGCCCCCTGAGAGAAATCGCATCATCTACCTACGCCCGATGCAGCAGGTAACCAGCCCCGCTCCTCTCTGATGAGACACACGTTGTGTTGATGTTTATTTTGACTTCAACCTTTGAACTTGGCAATTACTCATTTGCTCAACTCACAGTAATGATTCTTTAGATTTTTACAGAGTTCTTTTAACCAGGCTAGACTGTCTTGCTTATCTTTATTAATGCTTCTCTACTAGACTTTTATAAATTTTTAGAAGTGATCTGAGGGGAGTTGTCACTCAAAAAGTTTTTATATTTATTAAAAGTTGCCTATGAGCTGGGCGTGGTGGCATGCGCCTATATAGTCCTAGTACTTGGGAGGCTGAAACACGAGGATCGCAGGTTCAAAGCCAGCCTCGGCAACGTAGCGAGGTTCTCAGCAACCTAGCAAGACCCTGTTTCCAAATACATAAAAAATTGGGCCAGGGTATAGCTTGGAGGTAGAATGCTTCTGGGTTCAATCCCCAGTACTACACACACACACACACACAAAAGTTGCCTTTGGACAACACAGACTCAGATTTCAAACTACCTGATTCAAATTCTGAGTTTCTAACCTGTAGCAGATTCCTTCACCTCTTTGTCTTAATTTCTTGACTGTACTTGATGCCAAAAGACAGTTTAAAGGAAATATTAAACAACCTTTGGAGTCAATATGTGAGCCAGGCTCCAAAAGAATCAGTTCAACAAACAAATTCTTGAGTGTCTCAGTACTCAAAATTTGCTGCATGCTAAAAAGTACACAGAACATTATCCTTCCAAAAAAGAAAGAAACGTGTGCTGAGATGGCAGGGTGGGATTTCATAACTAGAGATACAGGGAAGAGGGCACGAGAAGAAAGCAGTGTGAACAGCGGCTACAAGGAGGCAAGAACTGCTCTGGCCGACATGGCGGCTCACGCCTGTAATCCCAGTACTTGCGAGGCTGAGACACAGGATCACAGGTTCAGGCCAGCCAACGTAACTTAGTGAGACCCTGCTTCAAATTTTAAAAAATAGGGCTGGGGGTATAGCTCAGAGGAAGAACGTCCCTGGGTTCAATCCCCAGTACCACAAAAACTAAATAATGAACTGTGTTCTGTCCTTAAGAAGGGGAATGATCCCGGTTGAGTAGGGTGTGGTTCTACCATTTACAGTTCAGTAATGCGGTCAGTACTGAAAGCTGTAGGTGATGTCCTCAGACGTGGATTCTGAGTTGACTGGGATCAGTTACCTGAATCAGTGTTCTCTGGCTCAACAAGGTCTTTTATAACAGTGAGAGACAAATCCCCGAGTCCACTCATCCGAAACTTTGCTAAATCTTAATCCCAGCATGGCAAACTATGTTCGGGGCTAAATGTGACTGCTTGGTTTTCAAATAAGCCAAAGATTTCAAAACTGAGGGGACCAAAGAATGCTTGTTCCAGCTCTAGGAGACAGAGTCCTAAGACCTCCTTTGTGATGGCTTCCACAGGTGGACACACTGACCTTGGAGCAGAAGCTGTTCAGTGGTCCCTATCCCTATCACATCTGTATCATCCACGAATTCAGTAACCCTCCCAACGTGCGGAACAAGGTGCGCATCCGCAGCTGGATGGACACTATAGCGAACATCAATCAGTAAGTGACTCTGGCCCTGAGAGCCTTCCCAGGCATTTCTCTTACTGGGGACTCCCACAAGCAAATCCCAGTTATTCTTTATTTTAAATTATTACATCTGAACTTTTCAGGAAGGCTTGTCAGGAAATTAATATATGTGAAAAACTGAGGGCAAGGAGACCTTAAAACTACAGAGCATGTGTGAGCTTTTTATTTTCAAACTTAGGGAAAAAAATCACAAGAACAGACTCTACATGTATATTTGACTTTAGTTCTTTCATCGTGTTTTACATTATCAGAAAATTGAACTTACTATGAATTTGTTTTATAAATGTTATATTAAGCATCCTCTATACACAAGATATTTGCTTAGAGAATGGCTTGCTTTCTTTCCCTTATATGTAAATAAAGTAACTTTGACCTTACTAGACTTACATTCTCTAGTTTGAGTAAATGTGGGCTTTTAGATTTAGTCTGAGACGTTTGTAGAATCTGGGCCCGAAACACTTTGACAATTCCTTTCTATCCCACACCCTAACATTTTCAGTTTTGTAATTTTTATTTAATTATTTTTTCCAGAGAACTCATTAAGTATGAATTCTTCCCTGAAGCTACTCGAACTGAAGAAGACTTAAAGAAGTACCCCAAGTACCCTTGGGGCAGAGAAATCTACACTTTAGAGGGTGAGTATTCGCCAGAGATTGGAAAGCTGAATAGCTGTGTGCTGGGTGGAGGGACGGGCCTTAGGGAGGGTGTGAATGGGAGTCATGCAGTTTGTCAAAATAATAGGTGGTTGGGATGCCTGTAAGGAGGGACCCATAAACATTACCTGTATGAGTCTTTGCTGTCCCTAGAATAATCAGAAGCCTCATTGAAAGACAAAAGGTAGGTGAAAATTGAAAATTACTGTGGTTTGAGAGTTGGAAATGACTTGAGGGCACCTGGCTCAATCTCTGTTTTACATTTTACATTCTGATTAGGAAGTACTGGAGTTTAGCCCTCTCAGCACTTCCACACCAGTAGCAATTTTCTATCTGTCTTCTTATTTTAGGTGTTGTGGATGGAGCACCATATTCCATGATTTCTGACTTCCCCTGGCTGAGGTCACTCCGGGCAGCAGAGCCCAACAGCTTTGCCCGATATGATTTTGAAGACGATGAAGAAAGTAATTATGACCTGACTTGATTGTATTCTCCAGTTTGAGTATATACTACTATGTTGTTACTATATTGTTTGAGAATTAGAAACAGGACTGTTTTCACATGGTAACCAGCTCTGAATTCATCAAGTAGCTGTTCAGCGGATGTATGGGGGTGTATGATGATGGGAAGGAGTCCTTCAAACAGATTTTCCTATTAGATTTTTTTGTACAGCCAATTTTTTTTTTCAGTGCTGGAGATTGAATCCAGGGTCTTGCAGGTGCTAAACATGCACTCTAACACTGAGCTTCACTCCCAGCCACTTACCTAAATATTTATAATCTTGTTACTCTTCATTGAAGAATTCATCAACAGTATTGTTTCAAAATTGTTACAGTCGCAGTAACTTTTCTCTTGCTACTTATGAGCTGTTTGTTGTGTAGCATGTGGGAATGTATCATGATTTAGGTACAAAAACCTGGAGAGAAACTTAATGAAGTTTTCCAAATATTAGTACTCTGGAATATTCATTTGAGGTAAAGTTTCTAAAGAAATATTTTACAAGGAAGTGAATCTTTTATGAACTAATGTCTGTGTATATGACTCACCTCTCTGATGCATCATTTTTACCTGGGATCTTAAGCATCAAACGTGGTCTATACCTAGTGATGGGGACCCATTCTGTGAGCTATTTGCCACATGATGTACAGTGTATGGGGCTATTTCATGGACGAGCTGATCTGGTGGACTTGCTAAGTGATCCTGATTATCCTCTGTGTCTCCCTTTCTCTTTCTCATTCCCAAGGCACCATCTATGCCCCTCGAAGGAAAGGGCAGTTGTCTGCAGATCTCTGTATGGAGACGATAGGAGAGGAGATCTCAGAGATGCGCCAGATGAAGAAGGGTGTGTTTCAGCGAGTCGTGGCGATTTTCATCCACTATTGCGATGTCAACGGAGAGCCAGTCGAAGATGACTACATTTGATTGGTCCCTCCTCCTTTCCGGCTGGGCCATCCAGCTGCCAGAATGTTTCGCAGGGACTTGGGGCATGGACTTGGGAGGCCCTGGCTCAGTTTGGTATATAGGAAATATATAAAGGAACCTTGAAATTGTATACAAAGATTTGTACATAGAGGAAATATACAAAAATGCTTCCTAAAGTACCAACTTTATATCATATGTTTATACAATTTAATTTAAAAATTCACTTTAATGAAGGCAGATAATTTGAGAGAGTGCATTTTGTTCATTTTTTCCTGACTTAGTTCATAAAGTATCATTTTTTGACTGAGCCCCCATTTACTATATTCTTAATAATCACTATCACCCCCTTCAATCTGTGCCTTTTTCTTCTCCAGCAAAGCTGTTTGAGTAAATCTGTTGAAGAGTGTTTGTGTCTTGTGTGCTTTTTTTGTTATTAAAATACCAACTAAATTGTAGTCAGAGAAGGCTATATGTTTCTGTACAAGAATGTGGTTCTTTTTTTCTTGGTATTATAGTTGTCATGTTTCTTTAAATAAAGACACATGAACTTAAAACAAAAAATAAATTTGAGGGGGAAATAGAAAAGTTTCCAAAGCATTTCTAGTTATTTATTTCCACATTCAATTGTGTATATGATTTATCTTGAATATAAAAATAAAAGTTTATTAAAAACTTTTTTCTTGCCTTGGACCTGAATCCCTCTTTTTAAAGAAGAGTAGCAAATACTGCACAGAAAACCAGTTTAGAGAAAGTTGTGCCTAAATCAGTGTTACCTACTTTCTGACCTTTTTTTACTTATTTACTTTATATACTTTTGTTGGTACATAGTAGTCTCATCATAATGTAGTTCAGAGTGACTTTTTTTTAAAGTTCTATGACTACAAGATACTCAACTCCTAGAACTCTACATAACATGGAGACCAGCTGAACTTGCCCAATTACCTGGTCATCATCAGGAGATGGCCTTTCTCAAAGAGAGGAATTGTCCTGTGTGGCATGTGCTGTATAACTGTCAGGAGTCAGGGCAAAAGCTTTAGAGCAACACCTGCGTGCCGGTCAAGCCTCTGCCACCTGGGAGCTGAGTGACCTTAGCAGATGTCATAAACAGAAGGTCTTTGGAAAAATTTTATAAACCCTTCCCAAATAGAAATAAGAAATTGTGGTCTGTATAAGTTATAAAGGTCCTTCAAGATTTGTCTAACCCTTTATAGATTACTTGAAGCTCAGGAATACTTGTTCACTCACCTATGGTCAGTGCCTGGTGAGGGCTGGGTAGAACAAGAAGCCAAGTGTCGGATTCCGCTACGCTGGTAATGGTAGGAATGCAAGATGCCAGCAGGCTTTCCTAACGCTAAAGTACTCTGAGTGACAATCAGTGTCCTTCAAAGTTGTGCCTTTTCCAATGCTTTTAATGTTCTTCCTATTTAGGAAATATAATTCAATTGGATACTTCCTTCTTTCATCTTTACTGCATTGTATTTAACTTGGCTAGTGTCCTTTTTAATTAGAAAAGCATATTCCACTCTTCAGCTTATAACTAGTCAGTAAGAGGCAAAAAAAATACAGAATATTCTAGATATTTCAAAACAATCGAATCCAACCCTCAGCAAAATCTCAATCTAACCCTGTTTTCCCTGTAATCATAATTAAATCATCTATTTAATGCTTACATCAGCCACAAGAGGCCGCTGCTTCTCAACTTTTGGTTTAACCATAGTGTCTAAAGGGCCACATTCTCTGGGGCAACTAAACTGCTATAGTGTGAAAGCCAAACACAATATAGATGAATGGATATGAATACGTTCCAATAAAACTTTATTTGTGAACAAAAATTTGAATTCCACATCACAAAATATTACTCTTTGTATTTTTCCCCCAGGGATTATGAAAGGAAAAACCATTCTAAAGACTTAAGAGACCAGATCTGGTCACTAGCTCATGGCATGTTTCAAAAAGAAACACTACTTCTTGGATAACATATGACTGAGTTAATGGATATTCCTTGGATAATATGACAGAATTAATGTCAATATCAGAGACAGAATCTTGTATCTCATGCTGCTAGGTGTGTGGGTCTGATAGTTTAATAAGAGCTGGCACCACAATTCTTACAGTGACTTCATATATAGAATCAGAAGACCTGGGTCTGGATTCTAACTTACTCAGTTGCTGAAACCCCTACCTTTGAGTTTCAGTCTCATCTATAAAACAGTAACAATGAATAATATCACCCACAGTCGTGAGGATCCAATGGGAACCTATAGTCAACTGGACAATGGGATACGAATGGAGGTAGTAGTGCTTCCATACAATTCCCCTTATTTTGAAAGATGGGATTTTTGGAGTAATCTTTCCCCTAGACCATATCTCAGGATGGATGGTAGGAAGCAGAGAGAACTGCTGAGACCACCAAGAGGAAATGATGACAGTGTGAATGAAAGCCAGCATTTTTAGAAGCGAGTTCCAAGTGCTTTCTATAATCTCACACTAACACCACAAAGGATGTACCATCAGCATGCCCTTCTTTTATTGTGAAAGAAAGTAGAGTTTGGCAGGTTAAATAACTTGTTCAAAATCATACATCTAGGAAGTAGTGGAAGCAGGATGTCATCAGCCAATGCCAAAGCCTGTGCGGCTTGGATAATTTCCGAAAGTCCTCCAAGTGGGCAGAGGTTTAGTGAGGTCACTTAAGCCTCCCCAGCAGGGAAGATGCCAAGTCAGAGGTGCTGCTGCCACTCAAGTTTGAAACCACTCCAGCTGACCGTCATATGATTAGTGCAGTCCTAGAAAACACAGGCTGCTGGGTTTTTGGTGTAGGCCTCAGATATACCACTCAGACATGGATATAGCTAGAACTTAAGAGAACAACACCGCAAACTATATAATGTTTATAGCATAAAGTACATACCCAGCAACTGAAAAAAAAAATTATTTTTGTCAGTGTCAAGTGTTTAGGGTACACTGTTGGACAGGAAAGTTGCAAACTTTATACAGCATCATATATTAACAAAACCACATGCTTTTATATGTACATTTATGCATAATGGCTAGAAAACAATTCTTGAATTATATAAGCCAAGTGATACAAGCAATTATTTTTGAGGAGGTATGTGGGGTTGAGCTGGGCTATAACTGAAAGTCTTTAATAGTGGGAATGGATTGTATAAATGCATCATTTGTGCAAAGTACCATGTATATCATCTAAAAGTGTATTCTTAGCCAGGTGTGGTGGCGCACGCTTGTAATCCCAGTACTTGGGAGGCTGAGACGGGAGGATCGCAGGTTCGTGGCCAGCCTCACCCTCAGCAACTTAGTGAGGCCCTCTGCAACTTAGTGAGACCCTGTTTCAAAATAAAGAATAAAAAATAGGGCTGGGGGTGTAGCTCGGAGGTAGAATGCCTCTGGGTTCAACCCTGAGTACCGCAAAAAAGTAAAAAATAAAAAATAATTTAAAAATGTATTTGTATATTTAGAAATAAAATAAAGAAGCAGCAGAAGAAAACAATTGATTGGGATGGAGGGACCTAAAGTATTTTCTATCCTGACTTCTGGGCAAACCACTCTCCCTGACAAAGGCTTCCCCCTCTTTTATAAAATGAATGATGGCTCCCCACTGTTGTAAGAGGGGAGGCTCAGAGACCTTGTGAAAGTGCAGAGATACTGTAAAGTGCCTGCAGGGGTGAGCTGACACTGACTTGGCCAAGTGGGATCACATCCAAGTAGCATTCCAGGTTCCAACCAAGAAACATGGGAAGTCAAACTGCCTTCTTCAGGAGCCACTCCTGCAATGAGCAGCCACCATGATCATCTGCAATATAAAGGGCTAGTGCTTTCTTGGCCTCACACACCTGGTTCTCATGGTTTGTTGCTGATTATTCAGTAATCCCAGGCCGCTGAATACCAGAAAGACTCTGAAAGATCAGTACAGAGGGCCTTTCTTGTTGATCAATCCCTCCATCATTTAAATATGGAAATCGAGGCCCAGGGAAGACAAAAATGGAGCAAGGGAGTGGCAGAGTTCAGAGTGGAATAGGCACATCCCGGAGTTCCCCTCCAGGTCCCAACCGACCTGACCTGAGGGGAGGGAAGCACTTGTTCACTGATCTCTCCTAGCACAGGGTCCAACCGGTGAATGTGGAGTGAATTAATCCTCCCATGAACACCTCGGGGCGTGTTTAGGGCTATGGGCTTTAGAATCAGACTGCCTGAATTTGCATTCCAAATCCATACTTCCCAGATGTTGCCAGATGTCTCAGCTGAGGTTTGCTCAGCTGTGAGGTGGGGGTCATCTTGGTACTTATGACAAAAGGATTTTTTGAGATTTAAATGAGACAATCCATGTCAAGCACTTAACCACAGTACCTAGTAATAGAAAGATGCTTATTAAATGTTAGCTTCTCTGCCAGGCATGGTGGTACACTCCTGTAATCCCAGTGACTCAGGAGGGCGAGGCAGGCGAACCACAAGTTCAAGACCAGCCTCAACAACTTAGCAAGACCTTGTCTCAATTTAAAATAAATAAATAAATAAACAAATAAATAAACAAATAGAGCTGGGGTTGTAGCTCAGTGGTAGAGCACCTCTGGGTTCAATCCCCAGTACTGCAATAAATAAATAATAAATAAATGTTAGCTTCTCTTATTGTTGCTTTATTATTATTGTTATTATCATTATTATTAATCTGACTTGAATATAACAGTAGTTAAAGATATGAGCAGTTTTTGTTCTCTCTACATTTCCAAAAGCGTGGAATGCAACTCTTAGTTAAATCACAGGGATGCCTAAAGTTTGGAAATTCATTCTCTCGTAAATTCTTTGAATCCTTCCAATTAGCTGAAAGGGCCCCACAGGGTAGATAGGGTCTCTCTTCAGGGTGTCTCTATAGGGTGCATCTACAGGGTAGATAGGGTAACAGCTCCCTGACACCTGACAGTAGCTTGTCTCCCTTGTAGACACAGAAGTAGAGGACAAGGTCTGAATGCTGGCATCTAGCTAGAACCTAACAGCCGTGTTTTGTTTTCATTTGTTTATCTCTATGGCTGCTTTCTATTTATGGCAAGTCAAACGGATTTTCTATTTTGGATACTGATATAACATTCCCTTCTAAAATAAATTGTGTAAGTGCAAACTCGAAGTGACTTAAAGCTATTAAATAGCTACCAGTACAGGCAGAGCACGTAGTTGGTACAATTCCTACCAGTGGCCCTTGGTGACCTGTGCAGGGACACTGGCGATGACTCTTCCAGTACAGAGATTGTCTCCATCGTGCAGATGAGACAGGGGAGGCGGGTGCTGGGTAAATCCCAAAGCAATATGGCATTTCACATTCGAATCCATCCCTGGGTTGTTTCAATTCAAACCAAAGACTCAGCCTAGACTGAGTAGAAAAGAGATTGCAAGTTCTGGCTAGGAGAAGCAAATGCAGTAGTCTTTGTTTTCTTCCTAGATCAGGTGTTCTGGTTTTGCAAAGAAGAGTAATAGCAAACAAGACAAAGCAACACTGATCTCTCACCAGTGGGAACTACAGGACCAAAGAGATAAATACATCAAGAAGATGTTATTTTGTTCTTACTTGAAGACAATATTAAAGGCCGTTTAGGTATCCTTACTCCCAGGCCCCTCCCTGGGTCCCCTCCATCATTCACCCCCGTGCCCAGCCCCCTTTCCCCACCTATAGACAAGGATTTGCTCAAGGATGGAGCAAGGTAGCAGCGTAGCGTGAAAACGGTGAGATGAGGAGGAGGTGAGATCTCAGGAGGAAAAGGATTTTCTACACGCACACTTGACGTCATCTGAAGGAATGTGTTGGTTTCTTTTGCTTCCTAGCTGCTAACGGTAAGGGCTGGAATGCGAGCTTCAGGGCTGGGTTGTCCTATGGACTGGAGAGACAAGTGGAGAGGAAGCATAGCGAACCCTTTTATCCTGGCATGGAGGTAGTCTGGCTTCAGGGTCCCTTGTCCCAGTGACTGTCAAGGCCAATTTGGAGATGCAGTTGAGCCCGTTTCTCCTGCTGCCCCAGGAGCATTTCTTCTTGACATTGCAGGCTTCCTGGAAGAGGAGGACCTTCTTAGAGAAGAGGACAAGGGATAGGTCCCCTCCATCTTTGGACAGCTGGAAGTCTTCTTCCAAGTCTTCTATACACATGACATATTACCTGGATTCCAGGAATGCATGGTTTTAACTAATGCCAGGCTAGCATCTGTGAGACAAACCTGACCCTGTCCTGTGAATCTCCAATGTGGGCATTTGATTTATCAACCTCTTATCCCAATCCTAGTCCAAAGAGACAGCAAAGCATGCTTGTGAGGCTGTCTTCTGCAAAGCAGAACACTTTCCTGACAATGACAAGTGTTCCTATCTCTGCAATTGCTCTTTTCTTAGTCTGGGTTGTCTGTGACCTTATAGACAGCAAGCATGAGCCGGCTCCCAGAAGCACACACAGGGAGTCAGCAAGAGTCCCATGACAGGGCGAGATCGCATCTTCCTATCTATGGTGTAATCTTTGGATCCCTATTGAGTCCAAGCCATCAACTAATATGGGAGACCTGCCACTATGGGATAATATTTTATATGTGCAGATATGCCCACTAAGCTCCTGTGGACAGAAGCATTTCACAGGGAGAAAACCCTACTGCATTTATGTCTACACCTCTGCACACCTGTATTAAAAAGTAGAGCCTGTCAACTGGGGGGGGGGGGATCAAAGTTTATCAGCTGCCTCAAAACACTGAATAGATTCCTCCTACCGGTAATCTGGTTTTTGTTATCTCTGTTTCAGTCCTTCTCTAAGAAGTGCCTGTGCTTGGAGGAGAAAAGAGACAATGTTCAGACAGCACATGGAGAACTCCAGACCTACCAATTCACTATTCTCTGCCTTTTGTATGAAAAGGTGAAGAAAAGGAATCAACTTGAGGAAGGGTACTAGTCCTTGACACGGGACTACGTACGCCCCCAACGCCACCCACCTTCCCTATTCTCTGTTTCACTGTAAGGACCAGCAGTAGATCTTTCCATTAGGGTTTTGTCAACAGCCAAGAGAAAAGAAGCCAAAAAGAAAAAAAGAAAAGAAAAAGAAATTTGCCCTCACAGTTTCAATAGGGAGGGGATATAATTTACCCAAGATGAAGTAAGTTGGTGATGGCTTTAACATTGAAAGGGAAGTGTCTTCTTAGGAATTTAGCAGGAACAGGATGCTGCTAAATGGTGTAGAGAATGGAGCCCAGGAGCTTCCTAGACAGAGGTTCCAGGTGTTTCGCTGATGGTTGTGTCTTTGCCCAAAGAAGGAAACTGCTCTGGCTGGGACAGGCCCTGCTCTACACAGGCCCCTGAATGTACCCCAAAAGCACATCCCAGGGGAGCAGCTCGGTTTTCCCCATTCTCAATCATTGTTCTCAGAAAGGGATGGATTTCCCATTATTATGGAAGGGAAGAGAATCAAGTTTCATTCCAAATGATCCAATCACTTTTAAACAACACACACACACACACACACACACGCACGCACGCACACACACACGCACACGCACACACCAGAGCAACTGTGAAGATGGCCAATATGGAGAGGAAACTGGAGATGTCTAGAGGGTAGAATGAAAAGAATGGATGGATGGCAGGTCACTGTCTTCCGGTATCTAAGGGCTTTTGGGGGGAAGTGGGGGGGCAAATGCACGGCCCCAGATGGAAGCTGGAGAAGGTGGAGAAGCGACAGACTTGTGTTCCACCAAAGGATAGAACTTCTCCATAATTAAAGCTTCCCCAACAGAAGGGAGTGCTCTGGGGGCAGTGAGCACCTGTCCCTAGAGGCATACAAGCAGAGACCGCCCCATTGCAGGGAAGCAATGGAAGATGCTACTCCTGTTTTGACTGGAAGGCTGGATCTGAAGATGCCTGAAGTCCCTTTACAGTTCTGGGGTCCTCGACGCGCTGGCCTCGGGTCCTGCCTGACACTGTCCTCCGTGTGCCTTCACTGGTCCTCAGCCCCGACTGCCTCGCGCCTCACAGGTGGTGAGGAGGATGGGGAGTGGTACCACGGTGTCCTGTCCATGCAAACATGAGTGGAAATGAATGGCGAGGTGCGGAGCCGCGCCCTCAATCAGAAGCATGATTCCAGGGATTCTGGGTCGTTGTGTATGGGCAGTTTCTCGAGTTCCTGGTGATGTCCACTGTGCAGAACTGTGTACCTAGGGAAGAAGGAGAGAAGGCGTGAGAATTCAACAGGCACCATTCGCAGGCTCCAGCACCCCTCCACTCTCCATGTTCTTTCTTGGCATGCTCCTGAGGTCATGGTGAGGCAGGAGTGGGGTGGGCTGGAGCTTCACAGAGAGGGGATACCAACGAACTCAGACAGATTGCTCATGTTAAAGGCAAGGAAACTGGGTCCCGGAGGAAACAGGCCTAGTATGTCACATAAAGTGAGTGGCAGAGCTGGAACGAGGACCCAGGTTTCTTTCCTCCCACCAAGACATGGGACTCCTGTGCTACTCCTCAGAATGACTTGTGTACCACCTCAAGCAGTACCTGAATGAGCCCGGTCCCCTCTACCAGCCCTCGCCTTGTATTCAGCAATATCAATGCGCTGATTGAGATAAATAAACCCTGCAGGGCCTGAAATATAATGTGACTGTACTTGTTACTTTGATCCTTTCAGTGCTATTGCAACAGTAAATCAATTAGATGATCAAACAGCAAGCAGATGCTAAGTATCATAGGGAAATTTACTTCTTGACAAGGGTTTATTTTTTTTCTGCAATGCCACACAGTTGCACTCAATATGTTAATTGCCTCTAAGTCTGTGTTGATTGCAGGTGTGTCTCATCATCAGCCAGTCTCTGACAGCATGGAATTTCTACAGTTTAGGAGCATGATCCCCACCCATTTCCCTGAGTCCAGTGTCAAACCCAACCAATGCAACGAACAAACAAACACCAGTCAGATGTTAGCATCTAACTAAACTGACTAAACGACTCATCCATGGCTTCTCATGACTCACTTTGATGCCTTGCTTTAAATTGCACTAACTCATTACTAACTTGTATTGATCAGTTGGTTCATACTAATCCCTCTTAATGGACTTCTTCAATCCTCAAAATAGCCCTATGAGACAGTATTGTTTTTCTTTTACAACTGGACAAAATGATGCAGTCAGGGCTAGTGACTTGCTTAAGGGAACACAGGAAATTTGTGAAGAAGCTATATCCAATCAAACCCACTCTTTTTGACGCCAACCTCAATATGCTTGGACCACACAGCCATGGACCACACATAAGTCTAGAATAGCGGTTCTCCACAGGGAGCATCTCGTCTACAGGGGCCATGTGGGCCATTTCTGATTGTCATTGAGTGGATGCTGCTAAAGGTACCCATTGGGTAGAGAACAGGGATGCTGCTGAACATTATGCAACACATGCAGAGTCTCCCACAACAAAGAAATATGACTCAAAAATCTCAATAGTGCTTAGATAGAGAAAAGCTAATCTAAAATCAGTTGTACTTGTAGCTGGGTAGAAGGAGGTGTTAGCTGAGGAACATAGACACACCGAAGGGCGTGCGTCTGAGCTCTCCTGGGATTGTCCTCAGCAGTTGCTGCTGAGGCAGAGGTGAGCCAAGGGGATGTGACATAAGGGAACAAAAGTGTCTGCTACTGCCAGCGGTGAGACGGGTGTCAGGGTAAAACAAAAACAGGAAAGCGGAAAGGGTCAGATCATGAGCTGCTAGCCAGGGAGGCCAGGAAAGGCCCCAGTGAGATGCATCAGATGTCAGGAGTCTTAGATCCTCAGCCCCAAGCCCCCCTTCTATCTTGGGCATTGTCATTCTGCAAATCCCGAGTCTGCCTGCTTTGTCGGCTGGCTCCTTGTCAAGCTCCTCAAATAGGAGCTGTTGGAGGGAGGCTGGAGGAGGGGAAGGGGCTCTGCCCTGGGGGCTTCCTGCCTGCTGTGGTTGCTGTGAGCATCCACGCAGCACTGCCTGGCCTTCCCTGCAGAGGCACAGCCTTCTTTGCACAGCTGCTAAACCAGAGTGGGTATAACCAGCCTCGCAGCCCCTCAGAGACGCTAGCTCCAGCTGGCCGGTGCCTCCTCCTCGGGGGTCCAAGATTCTGCTCAGGGTCTCCCTGCTCTGAGTTTCTAAGTTGTGGGGGTTGTTCCCTTTACCCCCTCAGCCTTAGAACAGGTACTGCTTCCTGCACTTGGTACCTCCAAAATACCTTGGAGCGTCCTTTTTTTTTGCGGTACCGGTGATTGAACCCAGGGGCATTCTACCTCCGACTTACACCCCCAGCCCTATTTTTTATACTTTTATTTTGAAACCGGGTCTCACAAAGTTGCAGAGGGCCTCACTAAGTAGCTGAGGCTGGCCGCGAACCCAGATCCTCCGGTCTCCACCTCCCAAGTACTGGGATTACAGGCGTGTGCCACCATGCCCAGCTCTTTTTTGTCCTTTCAGTAGTTAACAACTATATGATTAATTGACATCTTTTTATGCTGAAATATTGTTTAAATAGCTAGTGTGTGGTTCCTTTGTTTTTACTTTTTTTTTCCTTGTTGTTGTTTTTGCTTTTGGTGATTAGGGATTGAACCCAGGGGCATTCTACCTCTGAGCTACACTGCCCAGCCCTATTTTAGTTTTTAAATTTTGAAACAAGCTCTCACTAAGTTGCTGAGGCTGGCCTCAAACCTGTGATCCTCCTGTCTCAGCCTCCTAAATACTGGGAGTAGAGGCATGTACACCACACCCAACTTAGCTGGTGTGGTTTCTATCTCCGATCTGAGGTGTGATATGGGGTGAGGGACAGTGCATGTGCATATCTGGGAGACAGACATTCCAGGAAGGGGACAGCAGGTGCAAAGTTTCTGTGTCCAGATCCTGCCTAGCATGTCTGCAGAACAGCAAGGATGGGGCAGGGGTCAGGGGAAGGGGGAGGATGAAGAGGAGGAGGAGGAGTTAGAGTCAACAAGGTAGCCAGGCTGGGGGGGGGGGACTTGCAATCCCATGCTCGGATCTGTTCTAATTTTAAGGGACCGCCATCATCTTATATGTGTGTTCTGTCACTAACTAAAATGTCATTATGTGGTGCATAGTTATAGATGGAATGAAGGTGAGTCAACAAGACCAATTAGGAAGCTACAGCAATAACCCAGGTGAGAGGAGACAGAACGTTGGCCCAGGTGGGAGTTGTAAAGGTGATGAGAAGCGGTCAGACTCTGGCTACAGAAATACACCCCTCAGCATTGTTGCTGGACTTAATTCCACCGGCAGTTTTAGGCTCTCTGCTTTTCTTGGACTGTCATGTGTGCCTGCCTGTGTTTCTCTTGCTTTGTCTCACCAGGGAGAGGGCTGTGTTATGCAGCATGGTGACCGGGGCCACCAATGGGTCGTGCAGCCCTAGCTACCTTTCCAGGATCGGCCAGCTGTAGGTTCATGATATTTGGCAAGTCTTTTCATTCCTCGATGCCTCTCCTTCCTCCTCTGTAACTGACGGTAATGATACCTCCCCCGCAGTACTCCGGTATGGATTAAATAGCATAATATAGGGAAACCATTAGCACAGGGTGTGGCACACAGGAGAAGCTCAATACAGTAAAGCTAAAATTATTCTGTCTATATTTTTTGTGCAATACCTCCTTTAGTTAAGAGTATGGAATAATGATGGTAATACACGCACAGCTCTTAACTAATTAAAAATGTTTTCCTCCTTAATCAAAATAAAGGAGGAAAGACCTAAAAGGTCTCAAGACATAGAAGTCTCCCTGGTTTTGGATTTCCTTCCTCCTTGATGAGAATCACAAGCCCTCATTGTCAAATACACGTTGGAGCAGCAACAATTGATTTTTCCATCTGTGAACTCCTTTTATGGACATAGTATCTCTGCAGGCCAAGCCAGGCAGGTGAAAAGACCAATATTAGATGAGGAGAAAAGCGAGCTGAGTGGAGATCCTGAGCGTCACAGCTCAGAAGTCGCATCAGAGTCCCATCCCTTGCTCCCGCCCCCGAGCAGCATGCTTAATGGCTTAAATATGGATCTTCAAACAGGTGCACAAAGCCAAACACCCCTGAAAAATGGGGCTGTACGCTGGTATCTGAGGTGTAGGGATATGCCCGGAGCAGGTACTTATGCAGGAAAACTTGAATGCTAGTCGTAAGAAATCACACACAGCTCAATGTATTGAGGCTGTATTCCAGGTGCAATTTTTTTTTAGTAATTACACACATTATTTCATTTATTTTTCACAACTGTAAGTGACAGGCGCTCTCCTTAGATCTATTTTATAGATGAGAAACTGAGGCTCGGAGCAGTTGAGCAGTTTATTCAAGGTCACTGCGATGCTCACACTCTTAACCGCAGAATACATTCCTAAATTGTGCCCTGTTCTATGGCTAGTGGATCACCTTCCCTGGCAGTCAATGGCCCCTTCTACACAAAGTGCACCTGGAGAGGGTGTACAGATTGAGAAGGCAAACCTGTATGTGTGCTCGGTCGTCAAAGGAGACATGCTGCCACAGAATTCAGGAAACCTTTCAGCCCTTAACACCTCTATGGCAGCTTCCACACACCTCTTCTTAGCATTTGCTTCTTGTGTGCTAATGAGCCACTTGTCAGAAAAGAGGTGCGGAACTGGAGTCAGAAAAGAGGCGCGGGACTGGAGTGGATACTCCAAGTGGAGGTTCTCTTTATCCAGAGGCCAGCTAAAAGCCAGCCACGCTCTGCAGAGTTGGGTATGAGCAGATGGGCACATTTTCTACTTGGTGTATTTGAGGGGATCCTCTTACCCATCTATGGCGGGTGATACACACAGAAAGGAGGGACTGGTCTGAGCTTCCTTCTGCAGGAGTCGAGCAGAGAGCAGTGTCTCAGATGCAGTGGAGCCTACCGAGGGACTGCCTGGGCTTGGCTATTCCCAAGTCTCCATGATGAGATTTTTTTTTTAATTCTGGTATTTTTACTCTGAGAGTCAATAAGTAAACATGAACGGATTTGGAATCATCAGGATGCCCACCCCATAAATTGACACTGTCTGGGTTTGGAGCTCATTTGCATACAGATCCTCCTTGAGGAGGCCGTGACAGTGGCTAATTTTCTGCAGTGTTTCTCTAAGAAGGGTGCCTGGATCCCAGCAGTCTCTGGACACATTCATGGGCATCTGCACAGCCTCAGTGTGAGGAATATGGAGAGAAAAGGAGACACATAGCACTGCCAGAAAGCAGAACACGATTCAAGCCCCAAATCTCCTACTAGCTACTGGTTGTGTGGCTGGTCATGTAAGTTAGTTCCTCCAACCTGATACCTTTTTTTTTTTTTTTTTTTGCGGTACCGGGGATTGAACCCAGGGGCGTTCTACCTCCGCGCTACACCCCCGGCCCTATTTTTTATACTTTATTTTGAAACTGGGTCTCACGAAGTTGCGGAGGGCCTCACTAAGTAGAGAGAGAGAGAGAGAGAGAGAGAGAGCTGAGGCTGGCCTCAAACCCGGATCCTCCGGTCTCCGCCTCCCAAAGTACTGGGATTACAAGCGTGCGCCCGGCTTCCTGACACCTTTGTTATGAGGATGAAATTAACACCTACAAAGTCCTTAGCAGAAACGCTGAATGCTCACTGGGGAGGAATCTTCACAGGTAAGAAACCAAGGTTCAGAAAATGTGACTTTCCTGGAGTCAAAGAAGTAGATCAGTGTGAAATGGTTAAGAGTATGAGCTCAGCTAGGTGTGATGGCACACACCTGAAATCCCAGTACTTGGGAGGCTGAGATAGGAGGATCGCAGGTTTATGGCCAGCTTCAGCAACTTAATGAGACCCTCCTCAACTTAGTGAGACCCTCCTCAACTTAGTGAGACCCTGTTTCCAAATAAAAATTAAAATAGGGCTGGGGGCATAGCTCGGAGGTAGAATGCCCCTGGGTTTAATCTCCACTACCAAATAAATAAATAAATAAATATAAAAATAGAAAGTGGTGGGGGTGTAGCTCAGTGGTAGAGTACCCCTGGGTACAATCCATAGTGCCATGGGGTGGGAGAGAGAGAGAGAGGGGGAGAGAGAGCGCTCCTGAAGTAGAAGGCGCAGGTTCAAGTCCTGGCGTTGCCACTCACTAGCTCTGGGAATTATCCCAGATGTTGCAGTCGATGCGGGCATGAGATAACGCATTTAAAATGCTTATTAGAGCAATGGCAGCCAAGTAGTAAGCAATACACTTCAATTAGCATCCTTGTCTGATGATTGAGGTAGGATTTGATCCCGGGCTTAATTCCTGACTCAGTACAGAAATCCATTCGTGAGTAATTGATCCAGTGGTTGTTCAGTTAGTTGGTCATGCCGTTGAAAAAAAAAACCCTTGAGGGTTTTATAGATATACACCGCAAACAGAGGCCATCATCTGTTGGGATGGTAAAAGTCTCCTGTCTCTGGTTGGTGCGAGCTCTGACTTGGTGTCTGGCAGCTGCCCCGGTGGAAAGCAGGTGGAAAGCAGACCCCAGGTGAGTCCGTGGACCTGGGCGGTTTCACATCCTGATGAAAAAGCACTGCTGTTTCCCAAGCAACAGTACCGCACGAGGCAGCTTTCTCGGTTGCGTTAATTTACTCAGACATGATGGGAGCCGCATTAGGTTTGGTAATTACCTGACTCTACAATTCATTCACTGAGCAATTAGCATCACTCAGAGTAGCCTGGATGCGGTAATTACTAGTGTAACAATAGCCCCCTCTGCTGCCCAGCCCAGCATTATCAGGAAATGATTAGACTTTAGTACACACCACCCCAGCCCTCCCCTGCATGGCAGGGCTCACTCATACTGGGGATGCTGGGAAGATGTTTTAATTATTGAAATAAGATATCTGTTTCAAGAGATCCAATCCTCAGGCAGAATTTCACAAAAGCTGGAATTCTAACATCTGAAAATGAAGATTTCAGTGGGTATTTTTTCAATGTTCAGGGAGGAATAAGACTCTTAAGTCCTAGACCTTTATGTATTCAGCCACTTATTGAAAAATGTATTTTGGAGCCAGGCATGGTGGCATGCACCTGTAATTCTGGTTCTTGGGAAGCTGAGACAGGAGGATCACAGGTTTATGGCCAGCCTCAGCAACTTAGGGAGACCCTCAGCAAATTAGCAAGACCCTGTTTCAAAATAAAAAAATAAAATAGAGCTGGGGTGTAGCACAAAGGTAGAATGCCCCTGAGTTTAATCCCTAGTACCACAAAAAATAAAGTATTTTGAGCAGGATGTGGGGGTGCACACTTGTAATCCAAACTACTTGGGAGACTGAGATGGGAAAATCATAAATTTGAGGGCAGCCTGAGCAACTTAGTGAGACCATGCCTCAAAATAAAAAGAGCTGGGGATGTGCAGTGTAGCTCAGTGGTAGAACGCCCCTGGGTCCAACCCCTAGTACCATACCCCCAATAAAAAGGAAAGGAAGGGGAAAAAAGAAAATAAAAAGAAAAAGAAATAAAATGTATTTTGAGTACATGGTTCATGGTTCAGGCACTGTAGAAAACTGACAGAGTTTCTGTCCTCATGGAACTCACAGTGTGGTGCAAGAGCCCCGCACTCTGGTGTAAAATTACAGTCGTGAGAAGTATTAGGAGTGAGAGGTATTTGGTGGCGATATGACAGCATGGCACGGAGATGGGACCTCAGGAGATGAGAACTGGAAGATGGGTAGGTAGGGGTTAACCTGGCCAAGGGGAGGAAGATGCAGGCAAAAGGACCAGCAAGTGCCAAGGCCCACAGTGGTGGGGGCAGAACAGAGTGGGCATCAGTCCATAATGAGGCACAGAATCAGCAAAAGCCACCATGCTGAGGACTGTTGTCCTAAGAGCAGCGGGAAGCCGGCCGAGGCTGTAACAGAGTGGGCTCATGAAGACGTTGTGCTTTGTAGACTCACTCCAACGCAGGGTGCAGTTGGACTGGCGTGGGGTTGCAGTGGGATCCCACAAGCAAATTCGAAGGTGCATTAGCTTCCTGTTGTGGCTGTAGCCAATTTCCATAAACTTAGTGGCTTATAGCAATACCAATTTATTGCCTTAAAATTCTGGAGCTTAGAGCAAAATGGATCTCATAGAGCTAAAATCAAGGTGTTGGCAGAACTCTCTTTTTCTGGAGTCTCCATGGAACACTTCATCCTTTTCATGAATTCAGAGGCCACCACACTCCTTGACTTACAGCCTCATCGCTCCAACCTCGGCTTCCCTCACCGCGTCTCCCTCTCTGACGTTGATCTCTTGCTGATAAGGATACTTTGATTACCTTGAGCCCACCCAGATAATCTGGTATAATCCCCACATTTCAAGAGGTTTAGCTTAATTAGTCTTTTTTTTGCCAAATAAGGTAACATATTCACAGGTACTGGTGGTTAGGATGGGGATCTCTTTTGGTGGTCATTATTTCACCTACCAGAGGCAGTGTGTGTGTGCACATGTGTGTGTGTGTGTGTGTGTGTGTGTGTGTGTGTGTGTGTGTTACTGAAGATTGAACCCAGGGGTGCTCTATGTCTCAGATCGTTTTATTTTTTACTTTGAGACAGTGTCTCACTAAGTTGCCCAGGCTGGCCTTGAACTTGCGATCCTTCTGCTTCAGCCTCTTGAGTAGCGGGGATTACATGTGTGTGCCACCACACCTGGCTAGATTTTCTATATTGTAAATCAATAAATGACCCCATTGTCTAAGTTAATGTGTGTGTATGTGTGTATGTGTGTGTGTGTGTGTGTGTGTGTTTGTGTTACTGGGGATTGAACCCAAGGGCATTCTACTTCTGAACTACACCCCCAGCCCAATTTTATTTTGAAACAGGGTCTCACTAAGTTGTGAAGGG